>JAUTXW010000552.1:0-227269 GCA_030620095.1 Kuschelorhynchus macadamiae | reverse complement strand
AAACTCTTGCATATCCCGTAATTTTTATTTTTTAAATGTAATATTATAAATGGGTACTTTCTGGAAAAAGAATAAAATACGCAAAAACCGTCTGTCAGGATAGTTTACCGTACCCGAGATAAACAAGCAATATTCGCTGATTCTTCTATGTCTGAAACATCCATTTTGTCCACACAGAATCAAACAATTCGACTTCTCCAAACTTTTCACTATGCATTGTTAACTTACGTTGATGATAAAATAAAAACTGCTATGTTGCTCTGGCACGGATCACGGCTGCCTTCATAATTTAATGAGAATGCTATCGAATGTAATGATAATGAAAATCCAAAAATATATCCAGCATTTTCTTGTAAACATACAATACAGGGAGGGGACAAAATGTTATATACGATAGTACATGTAAGTCCAACATTAACCAGTCTCGAACTTTTTTCGCCACAGCTTCTTCATCGCTCGGCTAAAACTCGTCCTCTTGATTGATAAATGTTACCTACTTACATCCCTTATAATATAAATAACTATTTAAAATTCGATAGGTCAATAACAAATCCAGAAAAAATAACTGTTTTGTTTTTATTTATTTGTTGGAAATCCATGATCTTTTGAAATATGGTTGGTATTTTTGTTTTCGATATTATTAGATATCTGTTTATCTATATCAATATCCTTGAGTACTACCTACCCACAATACTTTTAAAACAAGATTTTTTTTGATCCAAACCGAAATTTGTGAAATTATTTAAAAACTTCTTTTTACATCCTAACTAGGAAAAACGGTTTTAATAAGTTTTTTTTTTATTTTCTGCACAAAAGGGTGAAACACGTGTTATTTTAATGTCCTAAATATATGTACTAAGACCGAGACTTGGAGTCTTTTTCTATGTCTATTATTAAAATTAGGTCCCTTTTGAGAAATATGGACAATTTTTTTTATTTTCTTTGAAAGCTTGAAATGCTGTTTATTTCACCAGTAAATATCTAACTAAAACCCTATTCATATGCAAATATATAGCATTGTTAAATGTTCTGAAGCTTTTATAAACATCATATTTAAGCGCTTTATTGTTTTACTAATTCGGGACATGGGATATACAACGCTTTAGTTTACTGCTGATCCCTGAAACCTAATTAAAATTTAAGTTTTAATATGTGCTCAAGTCTTAACTGGTGTATTCATTTCTTTTCTGGAAAAAAACTAATCGGTGAAAGGTAGAATTAATCAGAACTTGAGACTCACCACATTCGTTAGTTTCAATGACTACCATATTATACAGAGTATTATGTGAAACCTTGTTATTTTTTTCAAAAGGTGTTCCTTCCAAGAATTTGAGTATTTTTTTTTGGAAATTAATTGAAAATGTAACCTTTTTGGGTAATTAATTACTAGCTCAGCCGTTTTTGCAGAAAAATATACGCATAAGTAAATTTGGAGACAGAAGTGATGCTGCTAACATATTTATTACAAAAATAATATTCAGAAAGAGTACAAAGCCAAATGATCAGACACTTAAAAAAAGTATATACAAATTTATAACTATATAATAGTTTTCAGTTGTGAAGTACATAATTCAAATTTATTAATCGGATCGGTTGACTGGAACAATCTTTGTAATTTAGTTTCGGCCCACTTCTCGTTGAGATATTGAGCTGAAATTTAGCATATTTATACAGTGTGGATAACAATTCATTTTTACATAATATCAGTTGAAACAATGGTATCAAAATGACCGAATAATTTTGCCATTTATGGTGTGAATCTACTTAAAATCATTATCTGAATTTTTTCGGATTGACCGACTTTAAACTTTTGGTTAGGAATTTCCGATGGCGCCACCGATATGAATAATTTAATTGATCGTTTCACTTCGACACTCTAAAACATCCATCACCAATTTGGTAATTTGGGTAATCCAAAGGAGAAAAAAATATTTTTGTATCTCCGTTGATATAAAACAAAAAAAAAATAGTTTTATATTAGTATCTTGGATTTTTATAAATAATTATATATATATATATATATATATATATATATATATATATATATATATGTATATATATATAAAATATAATAAATTATATTTAATAAAAAATTGAACATCAATAAAAAAATTGTTTTCTTAATTTTAATGTAATGGCCTATACAGGGTGTTATTGGGCTATCGTAAAGAATGGGTTGGCTGGACCAAACTTTGTGATTTAGTTTTGGCCCAATTATCGTTGACATATTGAGACCATTGAGCTCATTGTTCGTTGAGATATTGGGATAAAATTTAACACGTTTATACAATTTGTATAATAAATCATTTTTACATTATTTAAGTTAAGAGGACGGTGTCAAAATGGCCGAAATAATTTTGTCATTTAATTCCACTTAAAATTAACACCTGTATTTTTCAGGATTGCTCGAAATTTTGGTAAAAAATTAGCAATTCTAGATGGGGACACCGATATGAACAATTTAATTAATTAAGCAATTATAGTTCTTGGGTTTAGACCGTGTCAAATTGGAGTTACTTTCCGACGGTTCGTCTGCGATTGCACGGGGCATCTTCAGATTCTTCCACTGCACAAAATGAAACCACTGAATGATCTCCAATGAGCAGAATTCAAGTATTACCCCCACCTTTTCTCTTCGACGTGTGACTCTTTGTGATGATTGGTTTCCACGCATGATGTGGCACGTAGCCCGCGGCTCTATTGAAATTTGCTTGATAATTTCAATTGATTCTCTAATTTTTCCTTTAATAATAACCCGAGACTGATGCAAGAACCTTGCATGGTATCTTTTACATTAATTATGTGTCCTGTTGTGTGCTATTGTTCAGCTACTATATAATAGTTCCAGCCGTCTTAACCTTTTTCTACTTTTGATTTGATTAATCTTGGGTAATGAGCATAAAGCCACAGATGGCTTTATGCTGCTTTATCGTAATACAGTATCAAATCCGGCGAAGATTTCGAAAGTTCTCTTGGTAACACAAATGTCGGTTTTGCTCTTGTTCCTAACTCTAGTGTGGTTTTGTTGTTAAGTTTGGTACCAGTTGTATTCACCTGTCAACTAGTTGATTGTACTGATGAAGACCTTAAGTAGGAAACACGTGTCTACGGCTCGCCAAATTTCATTGTACTTTAGCGATCATCCCGAAAAATTTCCTTTTCTACTATATAATAGTGCTGATAGAACAATTTGTTTCTTACTTATGGTTCTCATGTTCCTTAAGTCTAGTAGGCCCAGACCGCCCAGTTTCACCTATATACACTGTATCGCAGGAACAAAGAATTTTATAAACGCCTTCTGGTTGCAAAGGAATTACATCTTTTGGTGTCCTTAAGCATTGCTCAATCTTTTGTGTATACTAAAGATTGTACGAATGTCGGATCGCCGCAGAATTCTTCTTTATCTGTATTACCCCTGAATTAAAGTTAAAACTGCAATACTTAATGGTTGAGTATCGAATACTGGTTTAGGTCTGGGATTATTATAATTCCTAATCGAACGCCTAATATCTTCAGTGCAATATCCGTTTGATTTTAAAGCTTCAGTCAGTTTTCTGTCTCCTCTGGAATTAAATTTGTATCACATTGGCGAAGCCCTAAAGACTAATAAATCGATAGGGTTGTTTTTGAGATGGATGATGGTGAGAACTAAAATTTAAATATCTATTCGTATGTGTCGGTTTCCTGTAAACAGTATGACTTAGGTTGCCGTTCTCTTTCTTCTGCACTGGCACATCAAAGAAGGGAATGGCACCATCTGACTTAATTTATTCGTTTAGATGATCTAAAAATACAGTTAAATTTTGTTTTCCATGAGGCCATATTACAAAAGTATAATCAACATATCTAAGCCAACATTTAGGTTATAAAGGAGCAGAGCTTATAGCAATTTCCTCGAAAACTTCTATAAGATGTTCGCTACCACAGGAGAAAGCGGAGATCCCATTGAGGGACCCGAGGTTTGCTCATAAAAGGTTCCTTGAAAAATTAAGTAAGTGGACGTTAAGCATTCTTTTACCAATTCAATTAAGATATTAAAGTTTTTATGTTGAAATATGTCAGAAATTATAGAAATTGAATTGTCAATAGGCACATTTGTATACGGGGTTCAACATCAAAATCGACTAAATTATCATCGGGGTTTAAAGTAAAATCTTTTCTATGAAAAGTTTAGAGTTTTTGGCATAAGAATTAAATCGTCCTGTGAAAGGGTTTAAGATATTGGCAAAATATTTACCAGTTTCGTAAGATGGCGAACCTTCTACATTGACGATGGAACGTAACGGTACATTAGCTTTACGTATTTTTGGAACTCCGTAAAATCTTCTTCTCTAAATCTGGCAAATCCAGAAAAAGGTTGCAAATTTTACTTCCAATTTTCTTAGTTGGATCCGTTCGTATTGTCCTATAGCTGCCATCTTGAAGTAATGTCTCTATTTTCTTTACGTAGTTGTTCTTGTCCATGATCACCGTTGCATTTCCTTCCTCTGCAGGTAGAATTATGACATGTTCTTTGTCATTAAGGTCTTTATAGCTGTTGTTTCTGCGGCTGACAGTTGCATTTTGGTGATTTTCGGATGCTGTCCTCTACCCTTGCTATTATCTCCTCTACTGGAATGGTTCTTGTAGCATTGCGAAATTATGTCCTTTATAGACCACTGAATCCTCTGATTTTGTTAATGAAATAGATGATAAATTAATTATCATATTCTGTAGTGACTGTACTGGCTGGTGTTTGCTGCGCAAAGTTTCGAACTTCTGTTCTGTTGCTGTCAGTTGCTGGTTTATCGGTGATTATTCCGGTACTCACAGATAAAATTGCAAAAATCTGCGGAGATCCAATATTCGTACAATCTTTAGTACACACAAAAAGACTGGGCAATGCTTAAGGACACCAAATATGTAGTTTTTTGCAATCAGATGAAGATGTATAAGTAAGAAACAAATTGTTTAATCCGTTGTCGCTGAACACCATCACACAACAGGACACATGATTAATGTAAGAGAAACGTCTCGGGTTATTATAACCGAAAGATTAGAAAATCAATTAAAATTATCAAGCGCCCTGAAGATTTCAATAGAGACGCGGGTTACGTGCTACATCATGCGTGGAAACCAATCATCACAGCGCGTCTCGCGTCGATGGGTACAGGTCTGGTATAAATTACCTGAACTCTGCCCCTCCGAGCTCATTCAGTATTTTGATCTTGTGTAGTCGAGATGCCTCCTGTAATAGCAGGCGAAACGTCGGAAAGTAATTCTAATTTGACACGGTCTAAACCTAAGAACCATGATTTCTTAATTGACTTCAGCCGTGGAAGTTTTCGTACTATGTTAACAATTTAATTAATTGTTTCACTTCAACACCCTATAAAATCCATTATCAAAAAATGTAACGCTGCACAGGGTGATCCAAAGGAGAGTAAAAATGTTTTATATCTCTGCTGTTATAAAATATGGCAAAAAATGTTACATATAAAAGTAATTATTATTAAATAATATATATAATTAAAAATCTTTAATCTTTTTGAAGAATTCAAATTTCTATTCAATAAACTATTAAACTACAATTGAAAAATCATATGAGTAAACTCAGTAAAAAATATTATTTTTTATTTTTAATGCAGTGACCTATACAGGATGTCCGGTGATTCCATTTCAATATTTGGAGGGGCTTTTCTACATTCTGAAATGTTAACTAAAATTCCTGTGAATATGAGTCCGGAAATGCCTCGTTTCCAATATATGGCGTGTTAAAATTTTAAATATTTTTTAGTTTTTTTGTGCCTCGTACATTTATATAGATATATAATTGAAATTTGACACACAATAAACCTTAATTAATATTTGTAAATTAGCCATAAATTATTTTAGAAAATTACTCAAAGTATAATTTTTTTTTGGTCACGACCTCTTTGACCGCCCCAAAAAAATTGCTCTAGCGACATTGACCTGTTTGGTACAATTATCGGATTTCCTACTTTATTTTACAATTTTCATATATATTGGACTTTTTTGATATCTTGTACTCTTTTAAAAGTATTTTTTAGTGGTTTTAGCATCAGCTTTCTATAAGCCGAAAATCATTTAAAAATCTCCATGTTTTTAAACACATTTTTCTAAATCACTTCAAAACGGGGCAACATAACAAAAAAAAATCTAAGGAAAATAAAATGTAAATTAAAGCAGGAAATCCGAGAATAGTGCCAAACTATCCAACCGAAGCCGAATACCCGGCTACTTTTTTCGATTTAGCCGGATATTCGGATATTAAACTATTCGGCCCAATATCCGGGATTTTCAAAATACCTAAGAAGTAAAGAAAATAACGGTTTTAATTCAACGTATAAATAAAATACAGTGTTTTTCCTCTTAATAATCCTTTATTTTAAATAGATAAAATGGTGCTCACAAACTGACAAACGAATAAAATGAAGACTAAAAAATAAATAATATTCTGTGTAAAAATTTAAATAATTGTTATAATACCATAAATCAAACTAATATTGCTTAATATTTAAAATTAATCAACGGAATATAATTCACTTCACCGCCTCCGAGGAAAGTCTTTCCTGAATATTGTGGTTGCTGGCGCGGATAAATACTTATTAAATATTACATACGAATCTGAGACTATGAAAAGAATGCAAGTATCTATGGAAACGGTGCATTACTCATTATTGATTGGCTATAACTCTACATATCCATAGAAACGGTCTGCTTTTGACAAACCTCCCAATTTCGTCGCGGCTTCAGATCCGTGCGGCGTACTGTACACATATTTGGATAATATAGGAAAATACTTTTTGTTATGTTTTCACCACGAAGAGGGGCAGTCTTTTCTTTCAATTAATGGTATTTCTAAGTATTTGTTAACTTTGGCGTCTATATCGTTCTCAGTTCCAGTCTCTTCTGAAGAATAAGAAGTAGAAGCAACTATTGCTACTATATCCCAGACAGACATCGACGATTAAGTTGTTTTTTAGACTTCTGATAAATTTAGACTTTATATGATCTTTGTTGTTAAAGAAACTACACTTGTATCTTTGATCTAAATTGGTGGCAAAACGAAAGTTTTTTTCTCGAAGGTAATGAATGATGTAAATGTGTTGCGATATTTCTGCCAGCAGTAATTATCTCCATCACAGTCTTCTGAGATTTTGGTAGAAAATATAATACAACCAACTGTAGGGAATGAATAAAACAAGATTCAGGATTCAAGTTCATAATTCTCGCACCTTTTTTAACGTTAGCTTTCGAATCTTGAAGCAAGAAGTTTATATTACTAAAAATTAGAACTTATTGCTTATATTTTCCCCTGTATGACTTCTTTCAGAGCAGTTAAACTACTGTGATAGCTGACATTAGATGTCCATAATTCTGTAATAAGTGGCACCTTTTGGCATCTGATAGGAATCCCTTTATTGCCAGCTTTTCATAGAGAGGTTGTAATTTGGTTATAAGACGTTTAAAGCCTAAAAACACATACTGAATATAGCAAATTAAACTACCTATAATATGTAATGCATTCTACCCTTATTTTCAACCACTGTAAATGGTTCATTGTCGAAGGCAATTAGTTCTCCTATTGCCCTATGAATTTCTAAGGATTTACGATTGTTCGTATCCCATTTTTTTGGCAAATTGGCTTGATATCGACACCTGCTTCAATACTTTATGTCCTCTCTGCTTACTACTTTCTTCAATTTCTGTTTGCGATAAACGTACTTAAATGTTTATTTTTAATATGATTCCATAAACTTGTAATATTTACTTTCTTTCCCACGCTAAATTTACTACCAATCACAGTCTTGAATTAAACATATTTGGCAATAATAAGACACATCAATAAAACTAAATAAATTAAAAATTTTACCACCCAGTATTTTGAAAACGATGCGTTTCCAGACCAATGTTTACAGGAACTTGTTGAAAATGAGAAAATAATTGAATTTTTTATATGATTTCTTAATTGGTGTGCAATTGTTTATAATATAAACTTGAATTCTTTATAAAAATCCAAGATACTTTTATAAAAAGATTTTTTTTCGTGTCTTATAACAAGTGTCCAAATCGGGTCAAATCCGGCAAAATTCAGATATTGATTTTAAGTGGATTCATGCCATAAATGGCAAAATTATTCGGCTATTTTGGAATCGCCGTCTTAACTTATGTTATGTAAAACCGAATTGTTATCCACACTGTATAAACATGTTAAATTTCAGCTCAATATCTCAACGAGAAGTGGGCCAAAACTAAATTACAAAGTTAATTTTATATTTATCAAATTTTAATCGTCATACAGATATTTATCTATTTTTCTTTTTTTTTTTAATTTTTATTACCCATTATTTTATCCTCAATCAATCATTCCACGCATTATTATTATTATTATAACCCATAACACTTTTTTAAATTTTATAAACAAATCTTTATAAATGATTTATTTTAGTCGAATTTTATTAAGAAAATAATGATATATGGTACTTAAGTTGCTAACGTCACTTCGATGATTTACTTGATAACTGTTTAATGATGAAATTAAAATTATGTTTTACAATCTAAAGACAACAATATTTTAGAAATGATTTTTATTCAAGTAAACCAACAAAACACAGTAAATCATAGAAGTGACATTAGCAACTTAGGTAACATATAATTTTCTTCTTAATAGGACTCGACTAAAATAAATCATTTATAAAGATTTAGTTTAAAATTTAAAAAAGTTATCGGTTATAAAAATAATAATAATAATAATAATAAAAATGTGTGGAATGTATGATTTAGTAAAAGGTAATGTGTAATAAAAATAGCTAAAAAAAAAGAAAAATAAATAAACATCTGTAGGACGATTATAATTTGATAATTATAAAATTAATATATATGTAAGTATTATGTAAGAGTATGTATTTTATGTAATATATATTTTTATTTTTTAATAGTTTACATATTACATATTTTAGTCGAATTCTATTAAGAAGAGAATGATATATGTTACTTAACTTTGTTGATTTACTTGTAAAAAATGTTTCTAAAATGTTGTTGTCTTCTGATTGTAAAACACAATTTTAATTTCTTCATCATCAGATACTTTTTTTATGTGATCAACTATGTATAAAAAGAAATCAAAAAAAATATATGTTTATTTAATTGATTTTGAACGATATATAATTCGTGGTTGATAGTTTTATTTTAATTAGATTTAAATTCATTTAAACAAATGTTTAAACATTTTGTTTTTTTTTCAAAAATTTTCGAAAAAATAATACATTCCAGAATTACTGCCTTTTTATCGAAATACAACAGTGTTAGCAGATGTCAGCAAGGATTTTTGTCCAGCAAATCAACTGAGTCTGCATCTAGCAGTTTCTTAAATTTTTTGTATATTCGAAACTGGATCAGCACGAATATGTTGTAGCTATATTCTTTGATTTGTCCATAGCTTTCGATACAATTAACAAAACTATGCTTATATCAAAACTTTTCAATATGGGCATTGGTTGTAATCTGTTGCTATGGATTGAATCGTACCTATCGGATAGGGATATGAAAGTAAAGTGCGGTAATGCCTTGTCGATACCTAAGGAAATAAAACTTGGAGTACCACAGGGTTCAATGTTGGGTCCGTTGCTATTCCTGTTGTACGTTAATGATCTTCCGGACGCTCTTGGTGCTGATCACGTTACCATGTACGCCGATGACACGACGGTGGTAGTTTCTTCTTACGAACCGGAGATCCTCGCTTATAAAGTAAGGCAAATATGTGTTAATATGGAGGCTTGGTGTCGGGAGAATCAGTTAATCGTAAACCCAGACAAAACCGTATTTGTTAATATATTTATTCAGAACCCTCTCTCCCTATTATTTCAAAAAGACGCGAAAATAAAATTCTCTGAAGGTACAAAGTTTTTAGGCACATATATTGACTCAACCTTATCTTTTGAAAAACATATTGACCATATCGGCTCCAAATTAAATTCGGCATATTTTGCTATCTTAAATCTTAAAAATTCACTTGACGAACCGGGCATGTTAACAGCATATTACGCAATGGTTTTCAGCCATATATCTAATAATATAGTATGTTGGAGTCACAAGGGTAGTGATCGCATATTCGTGTCTCAAAAGAGGATATTAAGATTAATATTTAATCTTAAACCGTTGGAGAGCTGTAGAACACTGTTCAGACAAAAGAAAATATTAACTGTCCCGTGTTTATATATATATATATATATATATATATATATATATATATATATATATATATATATATATATATACATATATATATATATATATATATATATATATATATATATATATATATATATATATATATATATATATATATATATATATATATATATATATATATATATATATATATATATATATATATATATATATATATATACTGAGATGCCTGTTGTGTGTTCAAGATAATGCTTCTGAATATGAAAGGCTACGCGAAGCTAATTCGCATTTTACTAGAAATACTGAGATACTTAAGATGCCTAAACATAAAAAAACTTTTTTCAGAGGACCCCCTTTATACAACTGCGTGTATTTATACAATAAACTGTCACAAAGATTCAAACGGTATCAAGGTAAAATTTTTAAAAATGTTGTAAAAGAATTTCTCCTGGACAAGGCTTTTTATTCTACAGCGGAGTTTATAAATTACAAGGAGTGAAAACGAAAGAGTATTTGGCAAATTTATATTTATTTTATTAAGATTTTTGTTGTCTTTTGGTGATTGTCCCTGATAATTGTCAGGCTTGGTAGAATGTTTATTGTTTATTGTTTTTTGTTTTATTTATGTCTATTTATTTATTTACTTGTTTATATGCTATTTAAATTCTATTTATTTTGATATTGATTAGTTTGGTTATATTATTTTATTGTATTTATTCAATAACTATAATTTATTTTATTGTAAATTTCTTAACGATCCTATGTACGAAATGTATCATTTTCTGGTAATATATCAAAAAAAAATTTTTTTTTAGTTATTTTCTTGTCTTTTTAACTTTATGACCCAAAAAATCTTGATAAAATAAATTTTTAACTCGATAAATCAGATTATTAGTAGTACTTAACTTACGTTGACTCGAATGATAAGAATACTAAATAAGAATTCTACCTAAGCTGATAGGTTTCATATACCATTTGACTTTATTTGACCGTCATCATCCCTAATCAGCTAAACATCCAAAAATGATATTTGTTCGTCGTGTTCCATTTCTATTGTAAACTGAATTTTCTCACTGATACTGTTAAATATCTCCAGGATTTCTTTATCTTTATGTCTTGGTTTTGCCATAATTGTATCATCCACGTACACTTTTAAAAAATATATTTAATGATACCCATCGGACTGTCATCGAGGAAAATTTATGTCTAAATATGAAATAACTAGTAGCAAAACAAAGAGTAACTAATTTTATTATTATTTCGTGGGGGTAGCTAGTGTATGCAGAAATATAGCGTTGGTATTTATTAATAATTTAAATTACCAATGTTTTTGATATATTCATGAATAAAGACACGAAATCCAACTTTACAATTACTTTACAACAATACTTTTTTTGACCTAACATCGGCATTTTTTTCTCCATTCCAATCTTGTGCTGGAATGTTTTAGTCATAATCTTTTGTCATTGTGTGCAGTGGCAAGTCTATAAAAGGAGTTGGTAACGAAAATTTTGGGTCTGGACCCTATATTGTCCCAATATTATTTGGAATATTTACATTGGAATAATTAAAAATAAATTCCTTATTTGCCACAAGAGATTAGATATTTTGAGTAGTGCAGAGTTCATTTATCTTTTTTAAATTGCTTAATTTAATCAATGCATTTTTTGTCATAAATTCTCCTTTTAATATAAATTTCAATAGAATGAAACATATTAAATGTGACCAGCTTTCTTAATTTGGTTTTTAAATCGGTTAGTTTTTTTAAATAAACTATTCAATTTCAATATAGTAATTTTAATTTCAAAATTTAATATGCTTTTTTTAAATTTCATTATGGATAAATCCACTTGAAACTTGTACAGATGTTCCTCTATTTGTAATGTGTACATGCATTTGTAGTTATTGGTGGTTATATACTTTGGGAACTTTCTTCTCTTTCTATACTGTAATAACAAAAAATTCGTCTATTTGACGAGACAATCTTCGACGACATAATTACCATATCCTTTACGGCCCTCCAAGTCTCCTCAACAAATGACTGCCAATTAGGGATGATAACGGTCAACGAAAGTTAATTACTATTAAATATCTGATATATCGATTTAAAAATTTAAGTCATCAAAATTTTTGGGGAGATAATGTTAAAAAGGTAGGGGAACTAGCTCAAAAACATAATTACCCAACAAAATTTGTAAACATTTGTTTAAATAAATCTAAACAAAACTATAAACAACGAATTATCTATCGTTTAAAATCAATTAAATAAACATATATATTTTCGATTTTCTCTTATATGGTTTATCACATAAAATAAAAAACGTGTTTGGTGATAAAGAAATTAAAAATGTGTTTTACTAAACACAACAGCTAAGTAATTTAGTAAACACAAGGATTCCATCTCTTTAATGAAGCAATCTGAGTTAATCTATGGCGGAGCTGCATCATCGCTTTAACTGAGGTGACAGATGACATTTTTAGGAAACTAAATAATGGTAGGGCTACGGTTTTGGTCCTACTGGATTTCAGTAGAGCCTTTGACGTGTTACGTCATGGCACCCTTGTAGCTATGTTGAGTTATTGTGGTTTTTCGCAGGGCGCTTTAAAGCTTGTAGAATCATTTTTAACTGACCGTCTCCAGGCAGTTCAGCATAATGGTAGGTTCTCTGATTTTTTGCGGGTTACTTTTGGAGTTCCCCAGGGTAGCATTCTGGGACCCCTATTATTTTCAATCTATACGTCTAACTTCTATAAAGAGCTACAATATGGCAAATATCACCTTTACGCTGATGATACTTAACTTTAATTTTCATTTAGTCCTTCGTCGCTTCACCTTGCAAGTAATGTCCTTAACCGTGATCTACGGGCAATATATGAAGTTTCAAAAAGACACACTTTGCAGTTAAATGCTAAAAAATCCGTGGCTTTGCTCTTTGCTATCGATATCACAAGGCAAACTATTCTAAATAACCTTAATATATCAGTAAACGGTAACAAAATTGAAGTTCAAGAATCTGTTAGAAATTTGGGACTTATTATTGATAGTAGGCTAAGATTCAGGGATCACATAACCTCAAAATTGAAAATAGCGTATGGTACTTTAAAAATACTCTTTTCGCACAGACATTTTTTAAATCAAGATACAAAAAAATGCTCTGTGATTCTTTAATCCTTTCGTTGCTTAACTTTTGCGATTCTGTGTATGGTTCTTGTTTGGACAGCATGAACCTGAGAAGAATTCAAAAACTGCAGAACTCATGTTTGCGTTTTATTTTTGGTATCTGGAGGAGACGGGTGTTACTCACAATTTAAAAGAAATTAACTGGCTTAATATGCAAAATCGCCGAATTGTGCATTATTTGTGTTTTGCTTATAAAATTCTGAAATATAAATCTCCCCCATATTTGCTTCGAAGGCTAACATTTCGAACAGATATTCATAGACTAAATATTCGACGCACCACTATATTTACTATTCCTAAGCATTAGAAAACAAATATTTAAAAGATCATTTTCTTATTGCATAGCATTCTTTATAAATAAATATAAAATTTATAACTTCTCTGAAAGTCTCCTTACTTTAAAAAATAGAATAAGAAATGAGTTTCTTGCCTGAGTATTATCACGCCAACCAGCATTGATAACTTTGTTTTTTTATTGACTATTTACATTTTGATCATGCATTTTATGTGTGTTTCCCTTTCTCTCTCTGTCTATTTCTTATCTTTTTACTTCTCTTTTCTTTGCCTTCTTTTGGTCTATTGATTTCTAATGATTATCTTCCTCTTTAGTTTACCTTACATTGTTTTATTTGAATATATTATTTTTATTGGAAATTAACTTTTTTTATATTTATTTTGTTATATTATATTAAGTTGTTTAGTTGTAGGAGGGCCTCAACAGCTTCCGAACCTAGGTTTGGAAAGCTGACAATAAGGCCTTTTAGTCTTAAACTAAAATTATAAAAATGTAAGAGATTTTGCATCACACATTTGTAGTATTTGAGACTAATAAACGTCTTATTATATAGGGCGGACACTCGCCCAATACCATTTTGAGACTGGTCATAGTTTCATGTTTGACAAAGTACAGGTACTAGTCTATCAAAGTCTAAACGTACGTAGCATTTTAGAAATTATTTTTAAACCAACAAAACACAATAAGTAATCGAAGTGACGTTAGTAACTTCATTCTCCTTCTAATAGAATTCGACTAAAATAAATCATTTATAAAGATTTAGTTATGAAATTTAAAAAATCATTAAGAGTTAAAATAACAATAATAATAATAATAATAATAAAAAAGAAAAATAAAAATAAATAAGTAAATATCTGTATCATGATTATAATTTGATAATTATGAAATTAATAAATATGAATGCATTATGTAAGAGTGTGTAGCCCTAATCAACGAGCAAAGTCAAACAGAACAATGGACTATTCTAAAAGACAATATTCCGACTGTCGCTAATGAAAGTATTGGGCAAAAAAGAGTAAACATGAATAAAATCAACAATACATCGTGGTATATCCCTGAGAAAAATATGTAAAAAGTATTTTCGATAACAATATATATATATATATATATATATATATATATATATATATATATATAAAAACGTGCTAAATCTAGTGGGGCTGTAGTCAAAGAGAGGGGACCTTAGATTAAAACACTTTGTTGCTTTGCCAAGCTTTCGGCAACTGTTTATTGCCTTCCTCAAGACAGCCTAAAAATTGTTATTATTTTGTATTAACATTTATTTTAAAGAAAAAGTTGTTGTGGACTTACTACTTGGTTTTACTCTTGAAGAAACAACACTGAAAAATTCTCAACATTGCTAAAGACCTATATACATATTATTTACACCTTTTTATCACTAGTTTTGACTTGGATGTTGTTATATTAACACATTTTAAAATTCTTAAAGATTTGGTTTATTCCAACGTGCAGACACTATCGGCCATTTTACGTATTTTAAAGGCAAATTATTATTGTAAAATGGAGAACGTGTTTTTTTTATTTTTGCTCTCCTTCCCTTACTTCACACTAGTTGGTTTACGCGTTTTTTGTTTTTCAAATAATTGTCGACTGAGCACGAATCGGTAACGACGGTTTGCAAAGCTGGTAACCCAATCAGCACAAATCTTACAAGTTCTGTAATTGTTGGTTAAACGATGAAAACATTTTATATTCTGTAGTACACTGTGCAGCTGATAGAGGGACATGTTCCACCATCGTGTTGTGAAAAATTTTTATATTTATTTGCTATGATTAGAAAAAAGGGGGAAAAAAACAAATTACGTGAACAACACAACACCATGATTGAACTTTTCCTGAAACAAAAATGAAAAGGAAAATGAAAAATCATATATAAATGCAAATAATCAATGCAGTGCCCTACAGTATGAATATATTAGGACTAAGTTATTCAGAGATTTGGACAGCATTAGAGTCATTAATAGAAACAAAATTGTCCCCACTAATTCTTAACAGATATGAATATATTGTGCTTAGAATATTGATATCAGTTTTCTTATTCATTGTGTTTGTCCCTTGGTTGTGTATATGTATCATTTCAAGGAAATTTCTTTTATAATATCTTTTTTCTTTAGCAAGAATTTTTGCCTCGGTGAATCGAATGCTGTGTCCTGTGTCTATGAAGTGTTCTGATAATGCACAAGATTTTACAAACCTGCGGCAGTCGCTTTTATGTGAAGTAATTCTGCCTGACAAATTTCTAGATGTCTGACCTACATATATTTGATTACAGTTGTTGCAATTTATGGCATATACAACGTTATTATTTTCAAACGTGGAAAGTGGAGTCTTAGTTTTTGCATAAAGTTGTGAGACAGTTTTTATTTGTTTTTTGGCAAACTTTAGGTTTGGACTATCTTTGAAAACGTCTATTAATTTATCAGTTAAATTTTGAATAAAAGGAAGTGGCTAATATTTTATTGTTTGTGTTGGCTGACTGGTGTTTTCCTCTGTCGTTATATTATGGATTGTATTTAGTTGTATTGGATTTTCATTTGTGTTGCATAAAAACTTATTTATGATATTCAGAGGATAAGAGTTTTCAAGGAGTATATTTCTGAGCCTATCTAAGCTTTCCTGTTTGTAGTCTTTATGTGAGAGCTTAATAGCTCTATTTTTTAGAGCAGTTATTAAATTTATTTTCATTTTGGTAGGGTGGTAAGAATGATAACTTATGAATCTGTCAGAGCACATCGGTTTGCGATACCATTTTGTTTTTAAAACATTGGTTTCGCTTCTGATTACCTTCATGTCAAGAAAGGTCTAAGGTCTAAAGTCCCCTCTCTTTGACTACAGCCCCACTAGATTTAGCACGTTTTGTTCTAACTAGTTAGTCACAACTACCCACCCTCTCGCTATATATATATATATATATATATATATATATATATATATATATATATATATATATATATATATATATATATATATATATATATATATATATATATATATATATATATATATATATATATATATATATATATATATATATATATATATATATATATATATATATATATATATATATATATATATATATATATATATATATATATATATATATATATATATATATATATATATATATATATATATATATATATATATATATATATATATATATATATATATATATATATATATATATATATATATATATATATATATATATATATATATATATATATATATATATATATATATATATATATATATGCATTATGTAAGAATGTGTATTTTATGTAATACATAAACTTTTAAAAATATATATATTGTGTTATAAAACTAACCCATGCTATTCCTTTTCATGTTATGTTTCAGTAATATATGTTCCAGTAGCCTTGGATATTTTATTTCTTCAGTATCGCTATGTCCAACCCGATTCTTAATTCCTTAATACAATATTCTGACCAGTTGTCACCAATGATTGTTTGTATTACTATTTATTTTAAAATCAGTATGCATTAAGATCTCTATTAAGATATCTAACTTTGTTCTAAAATCCACATATAAAAAAAGGTTAGAAGAAAAAATAAGACAGCGCTAATCAACGAGCAAAGTCAAACAGAACAATTGACTATTCTAAAAGACAATATTTCGACTGTCGCTAATGAAAGTATTGGGCAAAGAAGAGTAAACATGAATAAAATCAACAATACATCGTGGTATACCCCGAGAAAAAACATGTAAAAAGTATATATAATATATTTATATATATATATATATATATATATATATATATATATATATATATTTATATATATATATATATACATATATATATATATTATATATATATATATATATATATATATATATATATATATATATATATATATATATATATATATATATATATCAGCAACATCCGTAAGTCGCACTCTCTCGAATGCGAGTCTTCTCTTGTTGGGATAATTTTAATTGTTATCCCTTCAATACATTTTGTTAGAGTTTTTAACGTGCTCGTGCTGTTAAGAAAACCTTTATAGTGTTTTTGGTAGCGTTTTCTGTCCTTTCTTAAATATTGGAATAGTTATGCTGGATCCCTATTATCTTGGAATTTTTGCTAAGTGAAGAATGCTTTTGAAGGGGTTCCACTACTCTACCTGTCTAGTCCTCCGTATTTGATCATATCATTAATTATGGTGTCTAGTCCAGGATTTTTTTGGTTCTTTAAGAATGTTGCGATATGCCCTTCGTCTATTTATATTCCTGACCATTCTTCTTCTAAATGTATAAGGTGTTTATCTCTATTTTTTTTTTCATATAAAACTTCGAAGTGTGTTTAGCACTCTTTTGTTGTTAATGAGTTTGTCCGTACCGCGTTTTTTACTTCCAATTTATGTCTTCTCAATATTCTCTATTTTCGTTTCTGTTCTCCATACATTTCTCTTTCTATTTCTATATATAACACACAACAAGAAGTGAGGAAATCAGGCTGCTTAAAATACATAACATGGAAGAAAAAAATATCTAAGCACTGCCAGTAAGGTAATAATGTATAAAACAGTTATTATACCTATCCTAACTTAGGCTGCAGAAACTAGAGCTGACACATCTTGACCTAACCAAATGATGAAAACATCAGAAATGAAAGTAATACTGATTAGAGTTAGAAGCAAAAATCTAAGAGCAGAGTTTCTGTTAATTTATATGATTGCGTGTGTGATAAAAATTACAAAATTATCGCGGCATAACTTAAGGGATAAATAAGTAAGTGGCAATAAATGGAGTTTTTTCTTTACGTAAACATATTAAAGACCCATTTCAATAAAATTGTTATAACTTAAATCTTAGTAAAATACCTAAAAATTTAAAAATAATAAAAACATTTTTTTTTCGATTTTTTTGTCTCAAGGCGTGCAGTGTTGACCAAATAACTGTCATGTATTTAGTATGATTTGAGTGGAAATTTAGTAGTATTTTTGTTTAGTTAGTTAAAATAGATTTCCACCAAGTAATAGCTAACTCTGCGCAATCGTTCATGGATGCTTAGTATACATTTTTCAGGACTAAATTAACGATAAAACATGTTTAATTATTCCGACTTAACTTCTATGTTAGTTCAATTGCATAAAAAATCATTATAGTTGCCGATGCATTTTTCTAGGCTGGTCTAGTTTATATACAATTTAATGACATGTTAACATTGATCTTTATTTCGAGGTATTAAAGTTTTATTTGAATTTCAAATTTAACATTGGTTCAATTTAAAACTAAGAAAAACTGAATTTTTAGTTATTTATGGAGAATGTAATTGGAATGTATGATTGGTTTGCAGGGTTTATTCCGAAAGGTTTTAAATACAGACTTCATTCAGATTACAAAAAAATATAGCAATGATATGGAATTTGCAAATACATGGTTCATTTACTAAACCCAGGAGAGAAAGAATCAGGCTCGTAAGAAACCAAGGTATATTCGAAATTTACTTAATAGGTAAATTAAATTTTTTACTCGCCGGTGTGCGCTATCAGTGAAACGGCTATTTCGGGCAGGAGAATATAAGACAATAAATATCATGACTTTAAAATTATTTTAATTCAAGAGTTACGCCCAGAAGATTATGAAGGCGTCTTAATTTTATTATTTTATTGTTGAAATGTCTGTTCTTAAAAAACAACAGAAAACTTTCTTTACGATATCTTTTGGAGCAACATGTGTACATTTAATCAAAATGGCAGTACCAACAGACATAATTTGCACTTTTGGAGTAATAAAATTTTCATTTTCAAGTAAGATATACATTTAACTTATGGGCAGGTACACTTGATGGTCGACGAATAGGACATTTCTTCGACAATAATAAATTTAAGCCTTGAGTTCTATTTTGATTTTTTGCAAAATCATCTACCAATGTATCTGGAAGATGTTCGAATTAAAAACAATAACACAGAATGCGCAATTCAGTTAAGACGCTATGTGAAAAAGTCTGCATACATTTTTCATTTTCATTTTCTGTATAATTTAAAAAACTCCAAAACATCTAGTTGGCTTGATTTTCATTCAAATACGTCGTGGCTATAGCCGCTATTGGAACTAATGAGTATATATCTAGATAAATTTGATTTTATTTTAGTATCTAAAAAAACTATTTTTTGGGTAATTTTAAGATTGGCGCGATAAAACATGGATATTTTTACGCAGGTAGTTATAATTTGAAGGGCAATAGTTTTCTCAGTTTTGTAAGTTTTTCTTAAGAAAAAAAATAATGTGGGTCACTTTTCAACTGGCAGTACTGACTTTCTGCTGGACACGTGTTCTTTAATGGACTGAGAAAAACCAAATCCCATGATATGCTGAAAATCAATACTATCAGTCTTAAAAAAGTACACAGCGTGAATGAATCCCTATATGACAGATTAATTTTACAATAAATAGGCCGGAATTCAGTTTTAAGACATTTTTTGCAGTATACAGTTTATAAACTTTTGCGGTTTTTTAAACCTGTACTGGTAGATAATCTTCAGGGTTCATTAAGGTGGTCTTACATACGGGGTGTATTAAATTTTATTTCAGATTTCATTTATACGGCGCTAAAGCGTATATTGTGTTATACAGAGGTAGTATAAGCAGGATTTTAATAGCAACATTTTTCAAAAGATATATGTTGGGTTTTCTCGACGTTTTAGAATTTCTAGGTTACGAAAAGCATATTTTTTAAAAAAGATTATATTTGTACGGGTGTGTGTATGTAAACAAAATTTGCGCCAACAATAACTTGAGAACGGTTAGTTTGAATTGCTTCGTTTCAAATTTGCACAAAAAACAGACAGATCTGTAGATCTTCGACATTTTTAAGGGGTATTAAAAAATAATAGATGCATTTTTCAGTATATTGTCCCGACTGGCCAAGATTTTTTGACACTTTGGAGGAAACTTGTTCCTAGTGAAACATGTATCAGTTTAAGGCATCGATGTAGGAGTTTTGGGTAATAAAATAGAAGACTTTTTTCTCTCTCACTTTCTACAATTTTTAAATGATTTAAGGTATCAATTTGGTGTTTTCGGCAATAGATATATTACAATTTTAAAAAAATCCAATCGAAACTTTCGAATTATTTAATTTTTTTAAATAAGGTTCTCACAGTTATGTATACAATTTAGAGGCGTATTTTACTAACAAAATTCACAGCTGTAAAAAACAGTTTTTTCCCCGTAACTTTTGAACTGCTTAGAATATTTAAGTACGATTTTCACAGTTCAATGTAACTTTTAGAGGCGTAATTTATTCAAAAAAATCTTTTCACAACTGTCAAAAAAATTGTTTAAAAATGTAAAAACTACTTAAAGTTTTTAAATACTTTTTATTTAAAAAAATATTTTGACTGCTTTAAAAAATGTTTTTTACCAGTATTTTCTAAACTGCTTAAAATTTTTAAATACGGTTTTCGCAGTTCTATGTCTTGTCATAAAAAATGTTTCTTCCATACATTTTGAACTGCTAAAAAATTTTAAATACGGTTTTCACAGTGCCATGTAACTTAGTGACGTATTTCACTTATAAAGAACTATTTTGAGAATTGTCAAAAAAATATTATTCCCTGTAACTTTTGAATTGCTTAAAATTTTTAAATACGATTTCTACAGTTCTAGTTCTATGTAATTTTTAATGGCGTAATTTATTAAAAAAATATTTTGACAGCTGTTAAAAAAAACTTGTAACTTTTGAACTACTTAATATTCACTATGATTTTTTTTGACATCTGTCAAATAGATTTGTTGAAGATGCTACATTTAGAACGTTGGATAATATCGAGAGCGTATTATCAGGTCATAGCCCTGCGGTTACGGTTATATATATATATATATATATATATATATATATATATATATACTAAAATCAATAAAAATGCGCTTTCACACACCTTTATCAAAAGTTCTTGGCCGGAAAAGATATATGTAGAATAGCAGAAATATATAATTTCTGCAGGTGCAAAACGGCCTACAAGAAGAATTGCTTTCGATTATGTCACAGGATACCCTCCTGCGATCATGATTTCTGAGCCTTTACCCTCATCAGGCAGGTTTGTACTCAGGGAGATCTGAAATAACAGATTGCTCGATATGACAAAATCGAAAACGAAACGTCTATCATACTGAAACAGTACTACATGCTAAGTGTTATACTTACTAAGTGTTATACTTAGCATGTAGTACTGTTTCAGTATGATAGACGTTTTCGTTTTCGATTTTGTCATATCGAGCAATCTGTTATTTCAGATCTCCCTGGGTACAAACCTGCCTGATGAGGGTAAAGGCCCAGAAATCATGATCGCAGGAGGGTATCCTGTGACATAATCGAAAGCAATTCTTCTTGTAGGCCGTTTTGCACCTGCAGAAATGATATATTTCTGCTATTCTACATATATATATATATATATATATATATATATATATATATATATATATATAACCGTAACCGCAGGGCTATGACCTGATAATACGCTCTATATATATATATATATATATATATATATATATATATATATATATATATATATATATATATATATATATATATATGATATACATATTTTCTTACCTGAGCTAACAAAGCATTTATACCCCTTATTACACAGAAACTTTTAAGATAGGTAGTTCAGCCCAAAAAGAGTGTGGGTCGTAAGACCTTATTATTGCAAATTAGAAGAAAAAGCCACTTTGGCCGTTACAGACTTAATGCCAACTTGTAGCATTATTGCTTAGTCAGTAAGTTATATGTGGCTTGGTATAATTTAGCGAAACTGACCAGTCCTTTATCTACATATGGAGATGTTTCGAAGAGAAAGACTAAGTGACTAAAAAAAGGGATGCATTATTTTTTTAATAAAAATTCTTTTGGCGTCTCCTGAAAATACACCTATTTTCATAAGAATCACTAACAGAGGTTCTGAGGAAAAACCCTGTTGAACACATTAAAGTTGCTATTTACCATAATTCCAATTTAGTTAGCCATGTATTTCTTTTTGACTTTTTCCAATACAAAATTGAGGGGGAAGGATTTAGCTCTTTAATCCTCTCCTCAATTCTCCTGGTTTCTAGTATTTCTCATCCCAACCTAGCAAGTTTTTGATTTTACAATTATCATGTCAACGTATAGTTATAGTAGACGGCTATTATTATTCGCATTACCAAACTTGGGAGAAATTTAGCTTGAAAACGTGTTATTTTTGCCTTTGCATAAACGTTGTTTCGAAAATGAAACGGTTACAGGCAGGGGGTTAATTTGGTACGTTTTAAGTAGATACCCAGAGGTATTCGACGGTGCAAAGCGCTTGACGATGAGGGTTCTGACTACAGCGGTGTGAGACGTAAAAATCGTAACTATTTTATTTTTAAAAACTGAGGAAAATTCGAATTATTGTAATATCGTTCTAAAAGTCGAAATAAAACATTGCCGAATAATTAATTTGGTCGAAACATCTCGATGAAACGTGAATTATTACCTTAATCTACGTTCAAATATCTTAAAAAAATCGCACTTTTTATGAGAAGCGAAATCTAAACTTTTTTAGGCCGATCGGACTTTGACAATATTATTGGACTATATTTTGGCTAAAACCCATAACAATTTTAGATAGAAGGTTTAAAAGGTTTTGGAGGTATCATTGTTTTTATCGAAAGACAAGTTGAGACTTTTTGGAAAATTGTGGGCTTAGGCAGACCCTTTTTTAAAAAATTAAAAATAATAGCTCATTTAGTTAGCTTCTAATTCCGTATTTAACGTTTTTTGCTAGGTCTTCAAAAAATATTAAAATAAGGGTTCGAAGAAAAAATGACGGATTTTTTCAATTTTCGGGTATTCTTTCGTAAATTAAATTTAATTAAAATCGAATATTCTTTGGTGTCATCTGTCTGTAACAAGATTGAAAGTATACTAAGCGAAGTTTCTTGACATTTCTATAGGGCAATTTTCTGAATTTCCTGATAATTTGCGAATTCTGACTAGATCGACTCAGAAAGGTGTCAAACCAAGACTTTTAAACGATTTCTATATGAAATCTCGTTATAATTGCATTTCGAGTGTTTACAGTGCTTCTACAAAATGACTTTTTCATGATCCCTCTAAAGTGCGGGACACGAAAGAAAACCGGGCGGAGTTAATCGGGTTAGGAATGTCGGCCAAGAAATCTCTTTAAACTAGTGGTGTCCCGTCGTTCTTTAAATAATATGGCACTCCTTTTTGTCTATACGCACTTCAGATAAATAAAAAATGCAACTATTCTTAATGAAACTTTATCTATATTTGTCTGTTTTCTTTCGTGTACCGCACTTCTATATCTCTTTTTTGTTGCAAAACCGGCGAACTTTCGAATTTTAAAATGATTTAATTTTGATTTTTCTTGATCGATTTACCTATAAATATATTTTTTCTTGAGATCTGTCATTAAGCCCACCCAGTATAGTGATATACGATTTACAAGTCCATATTTAACAAGGGCAGCCAACATCAGATACTTCTCGAGCAACCACTTTTCAAAATTATTTCTATTCATCTCTCCATGATAGTCTCCAGTTGTTAGTCACGAGCGAAAAACTAAAGCAGCACCTACTAGAGCGGATTCCCTGAACAACACCTGTAACACTTTCGCTTTGCCAGCATTTGTCCACTGTCATATCATTATCTACCCAGGTTTTATCTAGATACATAATATTGCGTCCTTCTTGCCTATATTGCCTTACAGTTGATAGATATTTTACCCGTCAGTGAAAAATATTTGGTCTCTCAATGAGCAATATTCGTTTATTTTGGCACTTGCGCCAAACAAAACCATTCGATCGTAAAAGCCGCTTTAAGGTTTTATACCCATACGGAAAATCTATGTTGTTCTTTACAGCACGAAGTAAGGGTTTGTAGGTCGGAACCTTCTTCAAGTTTATATAAAAATCCTCTATTGTTCGTCGAATTACTTGAAAATCACCATCGTCAATTTTATCTTTTTATGATAATCGGGGTTTCTTTTTACCAGGAGATTTTAAAGGTGAAGTAGAACATGAGCGATCATTATGTTCTCTTTGAATTTTTCTTATACTACTTTCCGAAACACCAGGGTAAAATGCAGCCAGTTCTTTTCGATTTTGAATAGTCAAACTATTATTTTCAGCTTCTCTAGTACAGGCCTCTATAACGCTCGCAATAACTTCACGTGCACCGCTTCGAATTGTTTTTCCTCTTTTGCTCGCCATCGTTACTTTGAAATAATAATTCAAATTCAACGCAACGCATTTATATAGAAATGAACACAAATGCTCGAAATGTATAGGCGCCTCTGGAAATAGCTAGCAGCAAGTGCATGGAGACTCTAGGCCCATCCCAATTACAAGTGGACCAGTGCGAAATTTACTAAATGCTCGATTAATTTTCCGTACCGCTTAGCTGACGCACTTTATAGGTGAAGCGGTAAACTATTACAACAAATAAAATAACATAAAATTTATTTGCGTACACAAATTATACTTTTCCGCTTGCTTAAGACTATGAACCTTTATTTTAAGGACCGCCCGATTTTCTTTCGTGTCTCGCACTTTACCATTAATGACAATTATTATAACCTCACACTATTCCTTTCGTCTGCTTTAGAGTTATAACCGCAAGTATAATACGGGTATTTAAACCATCTAATTTTCTTTCTTTTTACTTACTTACTTAAAATTTTGGTACAAATCCAAGATAGCGGAACGAAATGGTAGCATATTAAAATATTTAAAAATTCAGCCTAAAAAACTACTCACACATACCTAATTGTGGTATAGGGATCAAGTAGTAAAATTATGGTACTAATTCAAGATGGCGGAACAAAATGATGGTTAAATAAAATGTTTGTAATCGTGAAAAAAATCACCCTCTCAGGTTTTACATATCTTCACGTTTTATCGTCCCTAGGTGCCAAAAAAAAAGTTTTATCAATTCTGTCAGTCCGTCTATCTGTCAGTTTGAGGCATAGTTTAAAAACTACTTACCAGATTGACTTTAAATTTTAGTCGAAAATTTAGGGTAATATGGAGATGACCTAGTAATATTTTGGTACAAATCCAATATGGATGAACAATGTTACAAAAATTATAACTAAAAAAATTAATTATTCACTTTACCTCAAATTTTGCACAAAGATCAAGAGTTACATAAGAATAAACTGGTAACATTTTGATACGAATTCAAGATAGCAAAACAAAATAGGGGCCTAATAAAATATTTAAAAAATCAGCCTGAAAATAAAACTAATTAAATTAATTTAAATTTTTGAGCAAGAATTAAGTGTGATATAGAGATAAACGGGTAAAGTTGTGGTACGAATTTAAAATAATATATTAAAATTTTTAAAAAATCAACGTAAAAAAATCTTGTTCAATTGACTTTAAATTTTGCAGAAAAATTAAATGTGAAAATAAGATAAAGTGGTACGAATTCAACATGACGTAACAAAATGGCGGTATGTATCAATGTAAAAGCGACGTATTGAGTTTATTTTAAATTATGCCCAAAAGTCAATTGTGGTATAGGTAGAAAGAAACTGATAAAATATTGGTAGGAATCCAATATGATGGAGCAAAATGGCGCCCAATAAAATGTTTGAAAAGACAGTATGTGTAACCCTTATACTGTGACTATGTACTGCACGAAATTAGGTCACACTTCACTATTCCGAACAAATAAGAAAAAAATCATGACGAGGGAAGTTCCGGGTAAACTAAATATACCGATTTCTTCCTCTTAGAGCTTGTATGGATAGATTATCTAATACCTAATTTTAACGAATTTATACGCTGAAAATTAATTCCTGTAATATATTATGCGATATTGGTAATGTAAATAAAGTGCTAATAAGAAATAAATGGAAAATACTATTAAGAAAAATCAAACGTTGAGTAAATAAATAAAAAAAAGCGGCTTAATTTAAATTAATTTGAAAAATTGGTTTTTAGTAATTCACTTACGTTTATGCTAATTAGGTGTATTGTATTACAGTTTGTTTGAAAATAGATTTGTTATAAAGGTTTAGATAATGTAACAATCTGCATCTTTCGTTATTTAATCTGCCTAAGAAACTAGTGTTTTTCGTCATAACAAAAATTACTTAAAAATTCCAAGGATTTGGGTGCTAAAATCTGTGTGCTTTAGATTTTACAATAAAAAGATGCAACGAAACTATACATTATGTCTTAATTTTGTCAAAAGTTTTATATAAAAATAATATTACTGACAGTTAATATAGGTAAAGCCCACTTCAAACATTTGGTTGTAGGTCTCTTAGCTCGATTGCATAAAGGTTTAGTTGAGTAGATTAGATTAGAGTCCAACGGGAGAGAGTTCAAATCCGACACAGTCTCTGTGTTTTTTTTACATATTTTTTTATTATTTTGACATTTATTTAATAAATATACAAATCAATATTTAGGGTAGTCGGTGCCTTGCACTAGGTTCTTCATTTTAAAGCTATCTTTTGTTGCCCAAACTATGAACACTATTTCAGCAAAACAAACTTTGACAGTTAGGATCTTTGCCCCGTATTTTTATCCCATTTTATAAAACATATAAATGAAATAATGTGGTTAGTACTGCATGTAACCAAAATATATTAAACTAGGGTAAGGGTAAACATGTATTACCTAGAACAGTGTAACAACATTTTGATTTAGTAAAAAATTTTAAGATACTGTTAAGTCAGTCAGATCTGTAAATCTGTTAATTAGTATTTTGTTCTCTAATACCAGATGATCTGACAAAACAATTTGACATCTCCGGTCTATTATAATCAAAGCTCAGCCATTAGGGTTATGACATAAGAGACAGTTTGTAAAACTTCAAAATTAACTTAAAAAGCTAACAAACTTAACGGATTTCAAGTTTCTTTGCGACCTATTGCTCATACTTGTTACAGCTTTTTGCTGAGATGTAAATGTATTTAAAACATCCAAGGCTATACATAATATAGTAATAGTTATGGAGGAAACACATTCTAAAGTTAAACAATGGTTTACTAGTCATCAATTAAATTTAAATCAGTTTAAAACATAGCTACTCTACTTCTCAGTTATATCACTACAGGACTTGCAGATTTCCGAACAGTTCGCTTCGAAGTTTATGTGGATCCAAAAATAACATGGAATTTCTGTATAGTATTGATGTGGTTTGTGGCATAATTGCTTCTGACATGTATATGGTGAGAAATCTTGTACATGTGGTGTCTGAGGGTGTTATATTGCCAAACATCGCTTATAACGTATTCCCATGGGGTCATACCCTAACACTAAACGAGTCTTTGGTCTTCAAAGAAAAGCAAAAAAATTATTGCAAAGTTAAAATTTACTATCCCATGTCTTTGTCTTTTTGAGTTATGTATCTTATGTAAATGAGAGACAATATATTTTATAAAACTGCGCAGCCCATCAACATTTTCATGATTATCTTAATCGAAATAGGGAACACATATATACGGAGTATCATAGAATTAACAAAATTAAAATGAGTATATCTTTCTATGCTCCAAAAATGTTTAACCTTCTGCCACCTCTTGCGATATATCTGCGGGAAGATTTTTTAGTAGTAAAAAATATTTTATTTCCGAAGGCCTCTATTCTGTTGAAAAATTTCTTTGCAATGATTTTCCAGACTTGGTATAATATTCTAGTAATAAAATATCTTTTAAATTGTATTTGTTGAAAGTGTATTATTGTATCCCATAAGGATATTATTTTGAAATATTAACTCTTTTTAATTGTTATCTATTTGTTATATTCTCTCACATTAATAAGATTGTTATCTGTAAATGATTAACATGTCCCTATCCTATGTTAAGTTTGACGAATATAAATACAGTAAGGTTTAGATAGCATGAATAAATTATTTGTCTTTGTTTTAAATTGGTAGCATGCTTTGGATTACATATTTGGACTTAAATTTTAGCACAATTATCAAGTTGTGATAACAGATTCCTGTCATGTTAGAGTCACTTGGGGTCAAGCAATATCGACGGCATTCTCTTCTGTAGGATATCCCCATAGAGAATAAGTCAGCGCTCTGTATCCTGCCGATATCATATTCCCCTCAGTTGCAGTCTTCTCCGCGCCGGGCGCTGGATACACACGGCACCGCAGGATCAAACCAGGAAAATGAACTCTAGTTATTTTTAAACTTCCTTTCAGTGTGCGTCGTTTATGTAAAATTTACCGGAAAACACGATGTCGGAATCTCTTTTCGAGTGTGGTAGGTCGATTATAAATTTTGTCATGTCGAAATCCGAATCGCGTTGTGTCAGCTTTTAAGTTTTTCATTCCGACAACATTGATTATCTTCACTAACCTAAAACTCCAGATGGATAGAGCTAAGGTAGATTTAATGGGTGTTCGATGTTTTTGTTCTACTTATACACTTTTTTATTTTTTTACTGTGTACACACATTCTTCTTTGAAATGTGTATTTTATTCTTTGTTAATTAATATTTAGAGTTATTGTGTATATAAAATGCATCTTTTTTTTAACATTTGAATATATTTTATATAGGCATGTTTAATAAATGTTTAACACTAGTTTGTCTTTGATTTTTGTGGTAATTTACCCTATTTTTGTTTAGGATTATTTTTGTAGATTTATCACGTACTTAATTAGCATGTGTACAAATAGTAAGTCTAATAAAACTAGTCAAAATATGATATATTAATTTACATGTACATATATTGATACACATAAACATAATATATATTCATGATCAAATATATATACTATAAAAAAGAGTATAATTAACTTATCGTTTTGCCACAGATTTTGCAAATTACACGTTTAGTTTTATTTAAATTATGTGACCTATTCCTACGGATAAGGATTACGTTTACTGTCTACTAATTCATTGGAGAACCTTAAATTTAGTGGTTATTACTTCCCCCTCGTAAGAGTGAAATATTATAATCGTAAAAAATCATCCTCTGAGATTTTTTCAGATTTTCACGTTTTTGGGTAACTAGATGCTGGAAAACATGTTTTTCTCAATTCAGTCTCTCTTCTTTTCTCACTGTCGGTCTATCTCTGTTGGTCTGTTCGCGGCATAGCTAAAAAACTACTTATCCGATTGACATGAAATGTTGGTCAAAACCTAAGGGTCATTTGGGAATAAAATGGTAAAATTTAGGTAAAAATCCAAAATGGCGGTCTAATAAAATTTAGAAAAATGATTACTAAAGAACTACCTATCCAAGTTATCTCAAATTTGGCACCAAAATCAAATATTATGTAGAAATGAACTGGCAAAATTTTATTATGGATTCAAGATGGCGAAACAAAATATTTTTAAAAAATCGGCGTGAAAAAACTACTTATTAATTTCATACTTTATGCAAGTATTAAGTGTGATATAGAGATGACCTATTAAAATTGTGGTACAAATTCAAAATGGTGAAACAAAATGGCAGCCAAATGAAATGTTTGTAATCGCGAAACTCACACTTCCAGAATTTTATAGATTTTCACGTATTAGGGATCCTAAAATTTTCTCAATTCCGACGGTATATCTGTCGGTTTGCCTGCTTATTCTCGGCATGCCTAAAAAAGTGCTTACCCGAAAAGCTTCAAATTTTGATCGCAAGAAAGAGTCATGTAGGGTTAACTTAGTAACGATTTGGTAAAAAATTAATATGGAGGAACAAAATGGCGACTGGTCATGTTTGGAAGCATTTTTCGCATATTTCACAGAATTTTAGCTCGAAATGGGAATATACGTTTTGTAGTATGATACTTCTACTTTCGATACGATTGCAGATTTCAAATCAGATCATCTACAACTCATCCAGGCACGCTGAAAAATAGTGCATTAAAAAATTCAAAACGCAATTGTGCAAAACGAATAATGCCACAGCGCCTGGTTTCAGTATGCGTAAAGTACATATCAGTAACTATAATTTTGTTACAATTTGAGAAATAACGGAAATACAGATTTCCGAAGAAAAAACCTAATTTTTTTAATTTTTTAGTCTTTTCTCCTGTTGTATTGATGCGATCAAGTCGAATAACCATATTGTTTGTAATTTTATTCTCAATAATTCATCTCTTTACACTAATAAGATTGCTTTATTAGAGTTCTGAAAAATGATAGTTGATGGAAAAGATAATAGAATATTACTATGGACTATCTAAAGTGTTATGGCGCACTCGGTTTCCAGTTACTATTTTTGACAACAAATAATTGGTTTTTTGCTCTATTGATTGGCCTATGTCGAAAAGATAGTGTCGCTGCATCCAATTTGTATTTATGCAAATGTATTTACCTCGCCAAACTCCCCATTTTCTTCGCAATAAGTTTTGGGAAGAGGTTTAGTAAATGAACCATATTTCTAAATTTAGCTTTAACTTTCCAAATGAACGAATATTCGGTTGATGTTGTTCGCAATATTTTCCAAAATACAAAACATTAAAATAAATGTTATTTAAAAATACCGATCTTTTAGATATTTTCCATCGATTACTAACTTCATTTAATTAATTCATTAATCATTAGTCATTAGACCGTCTCAAAATGGAATCAGTTTCCGACTTTTCGTCTTCGATTGCACGAGGCATTTTCAGGGACCTTTACTTCACGAGATTAGAACACTTTTAATTTCTCGAGTGTCTTTGGGGATAATGGTATCAAATGTAGTACTTATATATCAAGAAGGGGCCCATTTGATGAACATAATATTCAGGGTGTTACATTTAAGAAACAAAAGTTAATGTTGGTTTTAGAAAATGTCTGAAATACATTAAAAAGTTTGTATAATTTAAAGAATGTATTTAATTTGTATGTATATCTATAAAAATATCTTAAACGTTTAAAGTAATTTATTAAATTGCATTTTTTGATACTAGTATTAAATATACAGGTTGGTGGTAATTGTGTTTAAATCCCTTTTTAGCCGACTTCAAAAAAGAAGGAGGGTCTCAATTCGACCTGTATGTTTTTTTCGCGCATATTGTCTAAATGGCTTGACCGATTTTGATGAGTCAAACGTCAAATTGTAGTGGACGTTTCTCTGGTGGTTCCATATATTTTGATTTAAAATCCGTTCACCCGTTTTTTTGAAATAATAATATAAAAAAAACACAGGTATAAGGGCGATAAAGGCAACGAGTTTTATAATTATTTTTTCAAAATAAAGCATTGAGATGTATCCCGTTATGTAATTTTATGTATGCAGGGTGACCATGAAAATGTGCAATCTCATAATCTAGTATTTTCAACCGACTTCAAAAAAGGAGGAGGTTATCAGCTTGACCCTATGTATTTTTTTTATTTTTATACATCGATTACTCGGGCGTACATATATTATATTTTGAGAACGCCAAATCGATTATAGTTAAATTGAAAATAGACATTGTTGAAGTAAATGTAACATTAAAAAATTGCTGCTGAAGTCATTGGCGTAGATTTTTTTTTCGATTATACATGTTTAAAATAAAAAAGAGGTAATATTTCGAAAAACGGTGAAATACGGCAAATTTATTTAATTTTTTGTAAACATTGTACTGTTAAGATTAAGATAAAGTTACCATGAAAATTTTCATGGCCTTATTAACTTGGAAAAAATATCATGTACATACAAAAACTCATTGTTTCTTTAAAATTGGTTTTATCCTCAAATCAATATTATCTTATAAGTGTCAGGGCTTGAGCCCCCTCCCCCCCAAAAGTCGGTGTCTAGTTGCGCCACTGAGCACGCCTACAATTAAATTGGCAACATACTTACCACAAACGTCTGTCATTTCGTCTTCGTTAAACAAAGTGTCATTATTACCTAATAGCGTTTTTATTTTCTGGATAATTTCTTTACATACAGAGCTGACATAATTTTTTCGCAGGTTACTTGACATAATTTTTTCGCAGGTTACTTTCATCCGGTACTTGTCGCTTGGAATATTTTTCCAAGAATGCTTTAAATCCATCATTTTGTAATTTGTTTAATTTAATAATTTATATTATTATATCCATTTATAGGCAGTAGGCCTCTGCTTTGGCATCTTAAAATAATTTGACACAACCAAGTAAATAATTTAGTTTAAAACAATGTTTACACACATTTATTAGGCAATAATTAACGAAATGTTTGCTTATATAGAGTCATCGGGGAAATACAAAAGCAAGCGTGCCCCGTGAAATGTGTCGTGTATCTATGTGCCAATGCCACGCGATCAACGGTGAAATTCCTATGTATAGAGATATGCGAAAATGGTCAATATAGTTTAGATTCTTACGTTCGATACATATTTTGCTGCACTAGGTATGTACACACCGTTTCTTATTTATTTTTGGAGAATTATATACCTAAAGGCAAATAATATAAGTAAACATGTATAAAAAGAAAGCAACAGAATATTAATTTAAGAATAACAATTACAAAAAAAGCAGTTAAAAATGAGTTCCAAATGTCTTATTTTTGCATAATTTGTACATATTTGAAAGCATGTGCGTTCATTATTTATAATGAGGTTGCCTTGACATCCGGATTCTAACACAGAAATCTGTGAAATACAAAATATTTTTAAAAACCGTCAATATTTCATTTGAGAAGCTGCAAATAATAAATATCTAACGATTTAGATTTTACTGCCTCTCAAAATCTCAAACTACCAATGTTCAGAGGTCAATCTCGAAAACAATTGAACTTAGGTATGCGTATACGAGAGCGTATATTATATGAAAAATATTTAAAATTATGCGCATCTTTCAAATATGTGAACAAATATTAGATATTTCATTTAAAAAAGTCACCGATGCCATAGCATCTCGACGCATCGCGCTGTATATTTGGAAGTAGTGTCAAAAAACCACAAGTTAATAATTCGCTTTACATATTTTAGCATTTTCCATTAAAACAAATACTCAAATTGTACTCTACGTACCAAACGTAGTCTTGTACGTTTCTACAAGACAACGCGATAGACGCACTATACAGGGTGTCTGCTAATTAATAGTACTCAGCAAAACTGCAGATTCTTTAGGTAAAAATATTGCCACCAAACTTACCTCAGTCCAAAAGTTCATAACAACCGAGATACAGGGTGTCAAAGTTGTAACCTTCATTTCGTTTTTTCTTATAATTTATCAACAGGGGACAGAACGAAATGAAATTATGCCACTTGTAGAGAACGTCAGTTACGGAAAATTAAATCTATTTAAAATGACATAAGTTTTTTGTGTCACGGTGTATTAGCCTAAATGTTAAAGATTATCTATTTTCCACTTTTTTGCGCAAAAAGAAGTACTTTGTACTTTTACACCTTTTCAGATTCCCAAATGAAATTTTGTATCTAAGTATGCTGTTATTAAATCAGATGTCAGTTGCGGTAACAAACGTTAGACACTTAGTTACCGTCAAACTTTGCTAGTGTTTGATGACATGATATGACGTGTATGAAATGCCAAATTATAACAAGTTTTCTAACGAAGAGATGCGGGATATGATGTGTATACGCGCAGGAAAATTTTAATGGACGCAGGGCCCATCTACGATATTTAGAAATTTATCCACAACACAGACAGGCCAGATTATAAAATTTTCAAGAATCTCTATTACCGACTGGAGAAACAGGGCATCCTAAGACTATAACTCTCAACTAGCAAGAAGAAATTCTGATCTGCGTAGCCGAAAACGCTGAATTAAGTACAAGACACCTCTCTGTGAGAACTAGTGTAGACAAGTTCACCGTTTCCAAAATTCTTCATGAAGAGGGAGTGTATTCATTTCATTTCAGTTAGTCAAATGCTTATTGGGCCATTTTATTTCACTTTCGGTCCTTTCGAATTACTCCTAATTTAAACGGCGAAATATACCTTAATTTTCTGCAAACACAGTTGCCCGAATATTTTGATGAATTTTCTTTAGAAATAAGACAAAGCATGCTGTTCGCGCAGGATGGAGCCCCAGCACACTTCTCTAGACGTGTTAGAGATTACCTAAATATTCAATTTCCTCTTCGCTGGACAGGCCGTTGAAGCCAGATGCCTGGCCGGAGACCCAATTTCAATCCGCTTGATTTTTGTGTATGGGGATATGTGAAGTCGCTCATGTATAAAGAAGCAGTGAACACCTGGGAAGAATTATGGAATAAAATTGTGAACGACGAGGAAGAGTTGATCTGTTGTTATTTAAGATAAGACAGTCGGTTTCATTTTGAACATTTATTGTCGCAATATGTCCTCTTTTTTTATTAAATATTCTAGTTTTTGCTTCGTTGTTTTTCCGTTGTTATTAGAGTTGTAGCCATGTATTTCAATAAAAATTTTACATTTGGGAATTTGAAAAGTTGTACTGAATAATTCAAACGCAGATATGAGGAAAACGGTCACTCGGAGCGACGTTTACAAATTATATCTTTTTTACGCAAAAAAGTGGAAAATACATAGTATTTATCATTTAGGCTAATACACCATGATACAAAAAAGTTACGTCATTTTAGAGAGATTTAATGTTCGGTAAGTGGCGTCCTCCACAAGTGTTATCCGAACTAATTTTGAGCCGTTCTGTCACCCGGTTGATAACTTATTAAGAAAAAACGAAATTAAAATTACAACTTTGACATCTTGTATCTCGGCTATTATCAACTTTTGGACTGAGATAAGCTTGGTTACATCGCAATATTTTCACCCAAAGAATCTGCAGTTTTGCTGTGTATCATTAATTAGGGGACACCCTGTATAACTGTTAAAAATTGTGCTAACGGGATGGTATGTGTATTAATATTGTTACTTTCAAAAGGTAAAAGTTTAAAAAAATCAATTTAAAGGTCAATTTAAACGCATCAGTGACGTGGTCATTCAGTTCCAAAATAATGTATTGGTATTGCAGCGAAAAAAAAAATAGGTGCCTATAATTTGTCAGCACTGATACGTCATCGATATGTATAAACTGACCCTTATGAGAGTTTTTTTCCTAAATGGTCATGTTTTATAGTCATCTAACCATTAATCTCTAGAAATAATTTTCCCGGTTCAGATACATTTTTTGCGACACCAAGCTTCAATACGTCTTTAGAAATTTTACTTTAAAACTTTTTTCTGACCTAGGTAGTGTCACATCCTAGCTATGTTAGAATTCTTATGATGTGCAAAGTTTTCTTGATGATCTATGTTCTGGTAATTCTGATTATGCAACCGATAGAATCTTTTTTTGTATAATTTATCAATTAATATGATAGATTTCATCAGCTTAGTTTCCACGATGAATTTGATTTTTAACGAAATAGCTGTTTCTTGAACAACATGTTTTGGGAATATGATTCATTTTTTTTTATATGGTGATTCTTAGGATGCCGTAGGACATGATTTAAATTTCGGCGACGGACGAAGTAACAACGAACAATGAATTCCAAATAGAGAAGAGATGCTTTAATACAAAGCCATCGAAAATAGTTATGTTTACATTGTGCCAAATCATGATTGATAACAGTTCTTTCAAATAAAAAACTGAAAATAACCTAACTTCATGTAATATTAATAATAATGGTAAAGATGATATTAATAACAATAATAGAACCAATCTTCTCCTAAGCCGATTGAAATGAAAGTATCATCAAGCCGTAGTAAATTTAATGTGCAGAACTTTATTTTTTAGAATTAGGAAGATATTTCAGTTGAGATAATTTTTTTGTTCCTATGTTCGCCTTTTCTTTTTTGGTTGCTTTTTATTCCTCCACTTTCCATCTTCTACCACTACCTCTTCGCTCTGATACTGCAACTTTGTCATTTAGTTTTATAAACAAATTAATAAATATATACACAAAGTCTAAGTCTCAGTCGAAAATAAGTTTGTAAATTAAGAATAGGTTACATGATTCGCCCGAACGGGCATCATCAGACCTAAAATGAATATACATTACAACGGAAAATACAATTAAATAATATATAACTTTACCATAAACAAAACACATTTTACAAAGTACATAAAACAAACATAACCAAACAAAGAAACAATAAAATACGAAACAAGGCTACGCTTGAATCACCAATCAGAGACGTCGATGTAAATTTATTTGATGAGAGGCGATAGGTCAAAACGAAAAAAGAAGAGATTGTTCAGGATGAGGTTGACTAACTGTCGTAAAGTACATGCTACATTAATAAAAAGAAGAAGAATTGGTGAAAATGAGAGAAAAGGCTTGAATGTAATGCAAAATAAAAATATATAGTTATTCTTTTGAAATATTGTTAAAAATCAAATGAGGCTCAAAATTAAACACTTCTTTAACGCAGGCATTGGCTTACTATTTAAAGCCAATGACGCAGGTAAGGATGGGGCTCTTTTTAGCTTATGTTATTTCCATCTTTTCCAAAAGGTCCAACTTCTTACCTTTATCGCATTCGTGAATTATATTTACATTTTCAGATATGGAAAAACGATGTTTTAAGGATAACAAATGATTCGCAAAGGCAGATTTTGTATTAGAAATATCTGTATTTTGGTGTTTTGTAACCAAGCTGAGGTGTTCCTGGATCCTTGTCGAAATTTTTCTACCCAATTGTCCGACGTAAACAGCAGGACACTCTCCACAATGAATATCCTTTTTGTCTTTGATTCATTCAAAAGCTGCAAATTTGTGAGAAAATGTTGAGTTAGATGTAAACTGAATGATATATCAGTACAGGAGGGTTTTCTATATACCTCAAAACTAATTTTGTTATCATTTCTAATTAAAAGAAGGTCCAAAAAAGGAAGTTGCCATCATTTGGTGGTAAGGATATGTTTTTTAAGTAGTTGGCGAAATCTATGGAATTTTTGGTGGAATATTCACTCTCAAACTCAGTGACCTTTCTTAGAATAGTTATTAGCCAAGAAGAAAGTTTATAAAAGGGCGATTTTATGAAAGAAACCACTGGTCTAATTGGAGTACACTCCTTGTGAATTTTTTGCCAACCATATAACAGTGTTGTTGTGAAGTTCATTGGATAAAGCTCTTCTTTTGTTATGTTAAAATATTCAAGCATGACAAGAGTCTTATCCAGAACTTGTTTCACTTTAGTAAAAAAGGAATTAGTGGGATCCCTTGACAAAGATTGAAACTCGTCGGTATTTAAGAACCCTAATACTTTTTCAATATAATCAAACTTTTCATTATAACAAGACAGGAGCCTTTATCAGCCTTAGTAATCAAAAGATCATTATTTTTATTTTTGCCTTCAAACTGTTAAGGTTAGCTTTATTAAAATGTTTGTTTTTATTGTTAACCCCGCTATTAGAGTTTAATGTTAATTGTTAATGTCGGTAGATTGAATAATATTTTCAGCCTCTACGCCCAAAGTTTCTTTGTCTTTAATAGAAATATTATTTGAAAAATTGTACTTAAGATTATAACTCAATATTTGTTCTTACCCTGGACTGAACGACATGTTAGTCAAACACAAGAATCTCTTATGGAAGTTAAAAGTTGGGTTACCTATTTGCCCTCGATACTCATTAGCGTTGTTTGTCCTTACATAGTCTCTCTGTTGTTGCTTTAATCTCAATAGTTTATTCTTTAGTCTCTGATAAGTATTGGTCGAAAAAACATTAACCTCGTCCTTGAAGCCATAATCAAAAATAGTAAACTCCATAAAAGAGAACAAATGTGTTAAAGTTAAGTACAAATACTTTAGCCCGGAATTTCTTAATTGAGAGTTCTATATATTTCTTCTTTAATCCAGGTTGATTTGGCAAGTTTTAAAGCTGTTTGCGATGATCTTGATTTGACATTGCATTTTAAGGAAACAAATTTCGGTGTCAAATGGAATCTTAAACGTTCTTGAAGAAACCAAATTTTCAGCAGAAGACTTTTCCGTGTAATTAAGTTCTTCTTATAAAAATGAACTAATTTAGCCTGACTGACATTTTCGAAAGTGAAGAAAGTGTCCATATTATCTCAAAGAGACCTGGTAATGAACAAGTTAATAAATATATACACAAAGTCTAAGTCTCAGTCGAAAATAAGTTTATAAATTAAGAATAGGGTACATGTTTCGCCCTAACGGGCATCATCAGACCTAAAATGAATATACATTACAACGGAAAATACATTTAAATAATATATAACTTTACCATAAACAAAACACATTTTACAAAGTACATAAAACAAACATAACCAAACAAAGAAATAATAAAATACGAAACAAGGCTACGCTTGAATGACCAATCAGAGACGTCGATGTAAATTTATTTGAGGAGAGGCGATAGGTCAAAACGAAAAAAGAAGAGCTCTGGCTTGGCAATAGGTTCTTGTCTTTCATCATTCTTGAGTAAAGTTTTTACGAACAACTTAGAAAAGAAAATAATATATAAGCTATAAAAGGTACGTGGATGATATTTGTATTGTTTGGAAAGGTAGTGAACAAAGATTGTTAAAAATATCCTTTACTATGGAGAGTAAAACTGATAGCAAACTTCCTTTTTTGGACCTTCTTTTAATTAGAAATGATAACAAAATTAGTTTTCAGGTATATAGAACACCCCCCTGTACTGATAATATCATTCAGTTTACATTTAACTCACCATTTTCTCACAAATTTGCAGCTGTTAATTCGTTTTTGTACAGACTTTTAAAATTACCACTATCCCAAGCTGCTTTTACTAAAGAATTAGATATAATTAGGGAAATTGCCTTAAACAATGGTTTCCCAATGAAAACATTCATTTCATTCATTCATGAACAAATACAAACTCTCTTATAACATAATACATAATAATCTAATTAACACAAAGAAATGAAGAGTTTTAACATATTTTGGAAATATATCTCTACATTTAGCTAAATTTTTTAGATCATTTAATATCTTCATATCATTTAAAACAAACAATACTTTAAAACAACACATAGTTACAATCAAAGACAAAAAGGATAGTCTTGAGAAATCTGGAGTTTATTTCCTTCATTGTGGAGAGTGTCCTGCTGTTTACGTCGGATAATCCGGTAGAAAAATTTCGACAAGGATCCAGGAACATCTCAGCTTGATTACAAAACATCAAAATACAGATATTTCTAATACAAAATCTGCCTTTGCGAATCATTTGTATCCTCAAAATGTAAATATAATTCACGAATGTGATAAAGGTAAGAAGTTGGACCTTTTGGAAAAGATGGAAATAAAAGCTAAAAAGAGCCTGTGTTAATGAAGTGTTAAATTTTGAGCATCATTTGATTTTTAACAATATTTCAAAAGAATAACTATATATTTTTATTTTGCATTACCTTCAAGCCTTTTCTCTCATTTTCACCAATTCTTCTTCTTTTTATGTATGCGATAAAGTTAAGAAGTTGGATCTTTTGGAAAAGATAGAAATAACAAAAGCTAAAAGAGCCCCATCCTTACCTGCGTCATTGGCTTTAAATAGTAAGCGAATGCCTGCGTTAAAGAAGTGTTTAATTTTGAGCCTCATTTGATTTTTAACAATATTTCAAAAGAATAACTATATATTTTTATTTTGCATTACCTTCAAGCCTTTTCTATCATTTTCACCAATTCTTCTTCTTTTTATTAATGTAGCATGTACTTTACGACAGTTAGTCAAGCTCATCCTGAACAATCTCTTCTTTTTTTGTTTTGACCTATCGCCTCTCATCAAATAAATTTACATCGACGTCTGTGATTGGTGATTCAAGCGTAGCCTTGTTTCGTATTTTATTGTTTCTTTGTTTGGTTATGTTTGTTTATGTACTTTGTAAAATGTGGTTTGTTTATGGTAAAGTTATATATTATTTAATTGTATTTTCCGTTGTAATGTATATTCATTTTAGGTCTGATGATGCCCGTTAGGGTGAAATATGTAACCTATTTTTAATTTATAAACTTATTTTCGACTGAGACCTAGACTTTGTATATATATTTATTAATTTGTTCATTACCAGGTCTCTTTGAGATAATATGGACACTTTCTTCGTTTAGTTTTCTGTTGAGATAAAATCAGTAAATCAGACACTACTAGCATAAATTGTGCATTTTAATTCGCTTTCTCCGTTTTTACAGAAGTATTAACACTAGAATATGATACAAGCTTAGTAATGCGGAGGTTATTGGACTTTATTATATATTATAGGAAACTGGAAATATAAAAAATATTCCAAAGAAAATGGAGGTGTTGACATGATATTTACGCAAATTCTACAAAAAGACATTGTTAACAAACATGAAACCATGGCATAACTTAAAATAGCAAAGCTCTAAATGCTAAACGAAAACGATTACTATCGCTGATCAAGCAATAAATAAATTTTATGTAGAAAATAGAGACTGACTAAACGTAAATATCAGGGGTACCACAATAACATTTAGAAATACTTTCACTGGGTAGTAAGCAAAGGGTTTAAACTTAATTGCTACAAACTTGAAGCACTAAATGCACAAACTTTTGTGATACAATATTACTATGTACATATCCCTAATATTGTATAGCTAACAGGTGCACACAGAATGACCTCAGCAAGTAAGCCTGATCTAATAATCAGAAAGGAAAGATTACAAACTTGTAGCCTGTATCTTAATGAACGCCGCGTGTGAGAGAGAGAGAGACAGAGTTATTTATAGAGAAAAAATATTTATGGGTAAATCGGCCAAAAAAAATCGCAGGAAATTATTTTCGAATTCGGAAAGAGGCCGCTTTTTCTGACAAGTTCAGTGTAATCGGTTCATCTAAATTAGAGGTATAAACGTTTGAAAGAAAAAAAGTCTGACTTTCTTCCACCACTTTATTATTGAAAATAAAAAAAAAGATAAAATAAAGAATACAATGCTCATATTTTCGACAAATCTTAATTAGGAAAATTCAACAGAAAATCGGTTTTTCCAGTTTTGATTTACTGTTACACCCCCTACCGGCCATTTTTCGAACTTGAAAATAATTTTCAGCGATTTTTCTTGGCCGATTTATCTATAAATATTTTTCCTCATAATTGTGTGATTAACGGTTAATGAGTTATGGCCGGAGACCATTCTTAATTGCACCCCCGGTACAACAATTTTTGAAAATAACAGTTTCACACGAATGTGAAAGTTTGTTAAGGTATTTAAGACATATAAGTGTGAATAGTAATTTTCAATCGTGCTATGAAGATTATTTTTTTTACGAGTAAATTTGGAGCGCACATTCCCTTTATTCTCACGTGACGAAATTGACGATATAGAAATATTTAATATAGTATCGATCTATTGAAAAGAAACAGTAATCGAGCAACCGGTTTAACTTAGCAATTATGCCGCATAGTCCGAATAAAATAATACACATTTATTTTAAAAAAGTATGATTGATATAAAAGGCGTTAAAATGCTCAGTTAATTTTGTTTTACTTTTTTTTATTGAGGTAGTCACTCAAAACGTAAAGTAAAGAAAAATAAATCTGCTTTGTATTTTTTTTAGTGTTAATGTTTCATCGTTACTTCTAGAAGAAATGTTACCTAATTGTGTAAATTGGAAAAACGGCTTCGGGGAAATTGGCGGATTTGTTTATATGTTGTAATTTCTTGATCTGCTGGACAAAAGATTCTAAAAGAACAATCTAATCCTGTATATAATACATGGGGAATATAGGATGACTGCAATTCACCCCATATCTCGGAACAAAAAGGTTTTCTGACCTATATTCATATAAAACTTTTTTCTCATTTTGGGAGATACAATACCTTAAATATGTTTTCCCCATGTATTTTATATGAGATTTTGGCAAAACTTATTACTCTGTATGTTAAAAAATAGTCAAAGGATTAGATTTGCCTAGAAGGTAAAGAACTATAACATAAAAAAATCAGCCAATTTCACCGAAGTTCGAGTCCCAAATGATTTGCGCGGGGTCCTTTACTAAAAGGAATAAGCATCGTAAATATACTTAACAATATAATTGCAAAATTTAAAAATCGTGAGATCTTTTTCTGCAATTCATTTGATTAAATACTTGATACTGATGAGTATTTTTTAGAACGAGAACGATATTCTTTTCGTACTTGTTTGCATGTAAATAAAGCGTGAGATATATCATATAATTCTTTTGAAATATTATTTGCCAATTCATTCACCACACGCGTCAAGTGTATCTGTTACCGGCCAAACCCGATTTTAGGATAAACTAGTTTTTCCTAGGCCAAACCAGTCTATCCTAAGAGCGATAGGATGAATTAGTTTGCCCTAGTCCAAACTAGTTTGTCCTAAAATCATTGTAATACTATTAGGAAAAACTGATTTGTCCTAGTCTAAACTAGTTCGAAATAGGATTTTGTAGGATATTACAAACTGGGGTTAATAAATAATAATATATTATTATTACAGTTTAAGTAACGTTTATTATTTACTTGTTATTACATGTCAAACTATTATGGCAGTTCGAGTTGCAGAGAACGTTGTTCTTCTTGCATAGGCATCGATTTGACTTACACTTCTTGGTGCAACTACACTTAAAGAAATCTTGGCCTGTTTCGACTAAATGCTTGATCGCTGCAGTTCTTAACGAATTCTCAATATTTTTGCCAATTTCTTCTTCCAATAAAAACTTTTATGCGCAGATATCAAATTCATTTTTGAAATAGAAATATTTCATTTAAAAAAATCGGTAAACTCCATTACCCCGAACTTCCCTCGTTTTATATATTTCCTCTTATTAAAAATAGTAAAGTTTAATTCAATTTAATTCCGCACACGATCATTTACTAATCAGTTACTACCTAAGCCGCACTTAATTTTTAAGCATGATTTAAAATAAATTGACTAATAATGTTTACCCCGAATTTTTTTATTGCCATTTTGTTCCCTCATATTGAAGTTGTGCGACCTTATCCCTAAATCACATTTAATTTGTCTGAAAAAATGTGTAATTAATTGCAGTTTTTTAGCTAACACGCGAATTGGCAGACAGACTAATAGACCGATAGACAGAACAACCGAATTGAGAAAACATATTTTTTTGGGATGTAGGAACTAAACATATTACGTTAAATCTGGAATTGTTCCCAAAATTAATTTTTTTTATTTGACCGCCATTTTGTTCCGCCATCTTGGATTTGTACCTTGATTTCTGTGCAAAATTTAAGATAAATAGGATACGCCATTTTGTTTCGCCTTAGTGGATTTTCACCAAAATAATACCATCATCCTCGTATGATCTTTGATTTTTGACCAAAATTTGAAGGCAATCGATAAGTAGTTTTTGAGCTATGCCGCGTACAGACAGGCCGAGGGAAATAGAAGAACATGTTTTTCGGGGTCTAGGGACCCAAAAACGTAAAGATCTGCAAAAATCTCGGAGGGTGGTTTTTTCACGAATACTTCTCTTTTACGAGGGAAGTAAAAATGTTTCATTATTTTTATAGAAAAAATTACCTGCTGTACAATTTTTGTAAGATACCATGCTTGGTTTCAATCTTATAAAATCCATCTTCAGATACTTCAAGAACAACTCCAATAACGTTCCGAAGATCTCCTTTAGCTCTCTCTACGTCAGGAGTAGGTATGGTGATGTTATCTCCAACTTTCGCTGGTGAATGCGACTTGTCAGAGGTTGCTTTCATCTTCTTGACGTGTTTTTCAAAGCTCTGCACAGCCTTTGTACGTGCTTCTAAAATATTTTCTGAAGTCCCATCCCTATGTCCCATGTTTTCAATATCCTGGTTTGCTCTCTCGACTGATCGCTGACTTTGACTATGTTGTGGTTTTCCATGCACAATTTTAAGCTCTGGCCACAGACTTTACACAAAAATTATACTTACACGGTTTACAAATTCTCGGCCGTTGTCGGATTGTAGAATGCATGGGTCTCCGAAAGTTAAAAAAATATCATTTAAATGGTAGGCTACGTCTTCGGCTCTCTTGCTTTCCAATGGACAAAGCAAAACAAATTTTGTTAGGTGCTCCTGATACACCAATATAAATTTAAACCTTCCATCTGGTTGAGTCTGGAACTCAATAAGGTCAACTTGGTATCAGCTGTTCGGAGTGCAGAATGGGTTTGGATATTAAGGCTTTTTTCCTCTTCGTCTTTTTTTGTTGACACATCATGCACATGGATAAAAAAAGACATATCATTTCCTTTGTGACGTTCGCAAATTTTTTAGAAGTTTCAGCCAACATTCTGTCATGACCACCATATCCCACTGCTACGTGAGCTGCGTCAATAAGTCGTATAATTCATCGGCAGTGAGATAATACTTTATGTTATTTGTATTTTCTTCATTTTGTCCAGTGAGTTTCTTTACGCCTCCGATTTCTATCACATCAAATCGTTTTAGTCTTCTTTGTTGCAGGGGTGATTTTTTTTCAATTTTTTTAGCCTCTTCCACTTATTGCATAAGTGCCAAGTACTTTTTTTTAGTCAGAACATTAAAATGAGTTGTTTTTTTTCCTCGGAACTTAAAACCTCCGTCAAAAATCTCTGCTTCCATTCTTCTTGACCTACGCCTACGTGTCCACTTGACGAAGCCTCATCCATGATAACGAGAAACAGAAATATACACTAGATATTAGATCAAAAGAAAAAAACACAAAATGTCTCAAAATGTCTAGCTTAGGTTTAGAAACAAACACACAAGAAAACGATATTACAATAATACGAATGCTCCGTCACAGTCAACGTACATGCACAAACTAAATCCTCGTGATCGAACAGCCAAAAAAAAACACAAAATCTCTCAAAACGTCTAGCTCAGGTTTAGAAACAAACACACAAGAAAACGATATTACAATAATACGAATGCTCCGTAACAGTCAACGTACGTGCACAAACTAAATCCTCGTGATCGAACAGCGAAAGCGGAACCGCTGCCTACTTTTAATTTTTTTAAACTAGTTAAATCGCAGATCGAAGTAGTTTAGACTAGGACAAATCAGTTTGTCCTATTATCAATTAATTGATTTTAGTACGAACTAGTTTAGACTAGGACAAACCAGTTTGTTCTAATAGCAATTAATAGATTTTAGGAAGAACTAGTTTGGACTAGGGCAAACTAATTCATCCTATCGCTCTTAGGATAGACTGGTTTGGCCTAGGAAAATTTGGTTTAGCCTGAAATCGGGTTTGGCCGGTAACATATCCAAATTGCAAAGTCCAATTTAATAGAGCAGGAAATACTAACAGCAATAAACCATTACTAGGATGGATGAATAACTCAAGAGTGCATAGCTCAGCAGCTTAAAGCGAATCAGTACACGTGTTAAACTGATTTCACCAGAAGACCTTATCAAGGCTGCCAAGGGTTTACGTCTCAACATAGAACCGTTTTCCTTGGGATATTGATCCAGTTCATGTAAGTGCTGATTCTGTAAGAGGTCTCTGTGAAGATAATTTAACTCCTCAATCTACAGCTGCCAAACCGGCATTAATCACAGCTCACAGGGGAGGCTAATTGAGGCAGATTTATACATTTTTATTACAAACCTGAAAGCGATCGATATACTTCCCAAGGTGAGCGTCAGTTATGGTGTCGTCGGGTGTTATTTCTTTATAATAAGAAAGCACTGACTTGGGTTTCGTTCGAGAACAGGTATATTCTAGTTAGTTTTAGAACCTCACCCTATGCTCTTTTAAGTCAATTTTATTAAACATAATTTTCTGTTTGTGCAGAATAATCCTGTTGCAGTTATTCTGATTGAAATTGCCAAAAATCCGGATTCGAAACATATAAAAAATAATATATGGAAAAAACTTTCAAAGTGCCACGAAATCGTTTAAATAACCAGGACTGCATCAAAACTCCTTACTTCACACATGGTAGTCATTGCGGCGAAATGACATTATGTATTTTATCACGCAAAGGAGATACCAACATATTATCAGTGTCTATGGTGGATATCAAACTATATCAACTTTGTTTTGGGAAAGTAGCATAGATAGTTTATACAATTTATCGCACTTTCCCACCCTGCATCGTTTATAGACCTGCATTTCAAAGTTTAACATGTTTTAGAAGTATTATCAAAAGGAGTAGAAGACGAAACAAAATAAATATTATTTTTAAAAAATTCAAGCATCCAATCGTAATTGAATTCCACTAATTTATAATTTACACCTTATACTTTGTGATTTTAGTGAAGTCAATAATATTGGCAAATGAAATTATTCCCAAACCAGAATTTACTTAAATAAATATTGAAAGCATTTGAATTTCAGTTAATAAAATTAATACACAGGGAAATATAGATGTGGTAGGTATTATGAAAGAAAATACACATTTTATTTATTTATTTAATTATTTACATACTTACATATTTAAATTATTCACATTTGCTCTGCTAATTTATTTAAACAATTTTAAATTTTTAAAGTGGTTTCCTATTTATCGATTATACAATATTAATTCAGTTCAAGGTTAGACGGAAAATAATTATACCGACAGAAGAATATATTTTTTTATTTTGGGAAAATTTTGCTTACCAAAAATGCAATTTTTACTACCATTGAGGACTACAATCATAAAAATAAAATGTTTGGACCACTACCACTAACGACCCAGACAAACCAAGGGCGTTAAAGTTTTAATGTTGGAAATTGCAATTAACCCCGAATAATTTTAAATAAATTTACTAATCCAGTACTTTTAGAGGTTAGGTTAGTGTGATAGCCAGAAATTATCTCTATTTAATGATTAAGGTGCGTTTTATGTTTGGTTTAATTTATAACATTTATATAATTATTACTCTTTATTATTTCAGATTAATGTTTATAATCTGGATGGGTAATGGGCATTGAAAGAAACGATGCTACAACTATTACAATATTTTATATAGGGTTCCGGTCTTCGATCAGGTAAACTTTTAATAGTTTACGTTTGCTAATTTTGGCATTGCTAGATCTGCCCAAACAGGTATATTACTAAATAAATACGTACTGGGTCATAGGTACTTATTTGTTAGATTCGTTGATGCACAGATTTTTTTATTTTGGATTGTTTTAATTTCTTGATTTAAAATAAAATGAACCATGATTTCTTTTTTATTTAAAAAAAAGAAAGTTTCATTGCATATAAAGGTTGATACTGCTTTTTAAGGCATTTTGTTAGGCCGACATTATTTTTCGTAATATAGGATGAGCACCAGTATTTTACTAGTTATTACTAATATCATATTTGATTTTTGTACACAATTTGAAGTTAATTAGTTTTCTTACGCCCATTTAGTAAAAACTTTATTAGGTTGTCATTTTTTTCCACCATAATAAATTCGTACCATATTTTTACCAGGTTCTTCCTATGTCATACTTGATTTGTGTGCAATATTTGAAATCAATTGTATAAGTACTTTTTACACTGGTTTTTAAAATTTTTTATTCGTTAGCCATCTTATTCCGCTATACTGGATTCATACCAAAATCTTTCCATTCCATTTTTATGTTAAGCCAGCTATTCACTATTCGGATCTATTCGTTCATTCCATTCATCCATTCATATGAATTGGCGATTCAATGAATTGACAAATATTTCACCAACACTATTCATCAATTTTTATTTAATACGTTCGCATACATTTCACGCATTTCAATGTATGAAAATACACAAAAAACAAAAGATTTGATTCGGACGAATAGTTCGTCGAGGTCAAAGCCTACTTGATTATTGGCCCTAAAGAAGGAATCGCCGCGCAACCAAGCAAACGGATAAACCACACTATGCGGACGAATGAATGAACGAATCGACGAATACTCAGTAGTCGGGAAGCGGACTTTACACTTGATTATTGTCCAAAATTTGAATTGAAGGCTATTTGATTCGTACGGTAATTTCAGCAATTCATATTTATTAGGCCGCCGTTTTGTTCCGCCATATCAAATTTTCTTCAAAATCTTGCGGTTCCATCCTTATAAGACCCTTGATTTTTTAGCAAAATTTGACGTTAGTCCAATACGTACCTAGTCTTTTAGTTATGCCGCGAATAGCCACACAGACTGACGGAAATGAGAAAACTTGTTTTTGGCATTCTATCCTTGAAACATAAAGCTCTGTATAAACCTAACAGGGTTATTTCACGAATACTCTCCTGCTACAAGGGGAGTAATTTTGAAGTCGATATACTTTTGCATCATTTCCTTCCATTTGATAGAACCTATGTCCTACTTCAATGTATCACTTAAGTCATATTGATTTAACAAGAAAGTGATCTGGTAATTTGACTATATTTTATATTTTACGCAAAAGATCGTCAAACTTAGCTTACACAAATGTTTTGGAGCTCTTCTTGGCGGCTACTTTATACTTCTTGATTATTAACTTAGCAGCCCGATGCCGCGATGGTGCACGATATTCCCAGACGTGAGCTGCAGTATCAGAAAGTAATTCAAATTTGACACCTAAAAGCAGTGATTTGTTAATTTACTCCAGGCATGAAAGCTTTGGTAATATGTTATGTTTCTCTAGAAAATATATTTACTTACTGCATACTTACCCACGCATATTTCGAATTCGATCGGCGCTTAAAATGTTATGGCCCATATTTTTACGACTACAAGTAATGTTACTTGTATCAACGCAGACAACAATGATAATGGTAAGGGTTCTGCTCTATAAAGCAATGTACCGTAAAGAGCGGAGTGAACATTACTTCTTTAGGTAATTACAAAAGTAACCTGAAAAGGAATTTAATTTGTGGTAATTACCCCTTTAAAAAAATATACAAATTGCTCACAGTAAGAAGTTTATCTACAGTTTCACGTATGTATTTCCTAATATCAATAAAAACATTTATTTTTGTTAATAAACAAATTTTACATTCATATGTTATTTCCAGGAATATAAAAAGAGTTGTGATATTAATTGCTAAATATATAAAACCCACTAAAATTAATTCCATTTCAATGGTCATGTATCAATTTAAAGCAGTGCTATTAATGTTGTGTTTCCATAAAAATATATCATAGAACTAAACATATTTAATGAGATTATAAGCTTAAATATTTAGTTTATACATCTGGTAATTGGACTAAAGTCTAAACTCATTTAAATTACAATTAAATCTGTTAAAATTATTAACTGAAATAAAATTAAAGTATGTGTTATGTCTAAAGAATTTGAAAGACTGTTGACTATTATTATATTCTTATAACACTAACTTTTAATTTGTCTATTTGTCTAAAGTTTGCAGCACTTAATTTCGCACTGCTTAATGTTTACTAAAAATGGGCGATAATAGATTTTACTAATCGATAGGCGATAGGTAAAAACTATTCGATAAATTTAAGTTAGTTCGGAAGTTATTGCTACCTATGTAAAGTAAATCGCAATAACCAATTTGATAATTTACCCCATTTATGGTATCGATATTATCGGACATTTATCGGTATTAAGCCCGCTACTCACTCTTCGTCCATTCGTCCGCATAGTGTGGATGTTCCAGTTCATCCGTTCGTTTAGTTGCGCAGCATTTCCGTCTTTTGGGTGGGTAATGAAGTAGACTTTAACCTCGGCGACCCAGTCGTCCGAATCCAATCTTTTGTTTTTTATGTATTTTCAAATATTGAAGACACACATGAAATCCATGTGTACGTATTAAATAAAAATTAATGTATAGTGTGGATGAAATATTCGTCTATTCGTTGGTTTGCCCATTCGTTCATTCATACCAATGGACGGATCGAATGAACGAATCGAACCAAATACTGAGTAGTGGGCTTTATTGACTACTTTTTAATATTTTTAGATACTTATCGGATATCTATCGATATACCGATAAAAAGCCCATCCCTAAAGTTTACTAATTATCTGTAAATATATACTGAATGAAAAACTAAATGCAAATGAGGACGCATTTAGATGATAATAATAATTATTATTATTAAAGTAATAATAACAAATCCGCAATGAGAAATGGTGGACAAAGAATTCTCAGGGATGTGGATTTCTAAAAAACGCATTGGAATGCTGGAAAACAAAAACTGACTATACACATAAGTAAAAATATCATGGAGGCTGGAAACAAAAGTATAAAGAGCGGAATATTCTAATAGGAACGTCTATCTCCGCTGATATTTTTTATTTTTTCCCTTGACTTGACTACTGAACTAAAGCAAGATAGCCGTAACACACTATTTCCTAAATGTGGAATTAGAAATATTACTGTTAGTAGTTCAACAATTCAGTGAATTATGGGACTTTTGAGAACCCGTGATTTGCCTAAACTATATATATATATATATATATATATATATATATATATATATATATATATATATATATATATATATATATATATATATATATATATATATATATATATATATATATATATATATATATATATATATATATATATATATATATATATATATATATATATATATATATATATATATATATATATATATATATATATATATATATATATATATATATATATATATATATATATATATATATATATATATATATATATATATATATATATATATATATATATATATTTATATATATATATATATATATATATATATATATATATATATATATATATATATATATATATATATATATATATATATATATATATATATATATATATATATATATATATATATATATATATATATATATATATATATATATATATATATATATATATATATATATATATATATATATATATATATATATACATGTTTTTCCTGTATTTTATTATTTTACCAAATAGAGAAGTAGATTCACCCATCTAATTTGTAATGCTGATTGTATCCCTATCTCCGTTTTAAGTAATAAGCATATTCAAAAATATTTTTTAATTTTTTTAATTATGGAAATAAAATCATTTTCAATTAAGCGAGTTGTTATGACGTTAATTAGATTTTTTAGCTGGTTACTCTTGTCAAAAACTTTGCAATAATATTTCTTCTAAATCCCAAAAAAAATTCAACAAAAATAGCAAATCTTTATTGAAAAGTAAATATTTTAGATTTATGTTATTTATAGATAATTATAAGATATTAATAATAGAAAAAATTCGCATTTTTGGGCCTTAGAAAATCCTGCATTTGTAAAAGAAGGGGAATTTTACCAATAATTTTCATTCAACGTGTTTGCTTTGTCATTTATGACGAAAAATTAAGTTCTCAAATATATTTAATATTTCTGAAAACCACTTTCATCTTCTTTTTGGATAGTTTGTCTTTGGAATCGTAAAGAAGTTGTTGATATCAGCTAGATGGAGGTCCTGCCTATTTCGCAAGGAAAGTATGTGAAGAATTCATCAATAGGTCCGGAAGTCGATGGATTAGGTGTCTGGCCTTCACGGTTCTCCGGATCCAACTCTTCTATATGCTTATCTTTGGTGTACAATTAAAGAAAGGGTATACAAACCGCCCGTAAAAAGTAATGAGGATTTGCGAAATAAGGTAATAATTGCATTTAAGGTGTTAAACAGTGATGAACTACGCAAATCTACCCTAACCAATGTATTGATGAGTGCTTAAGAGCCAATGGATATATATATATATATATATATATATATATATATATATATATATATATATATATATATATATATATATATATATATATATATATATATATATATATATATATATATATATATATATATATATATATATATATATATATATATATATATATATATATATATATATATATATATATATATATATATATATATATATATATATGGATATTTTTAAGCTGCTCAAAATGCGTACTAACTAAGCGAATACGAACGTACGAACAACACCGCACCCACATAAGCATGCGTTCGTTTGGTTCAATATTCGTATGGTGCTTTAACGTTACACCTAGCAAACGTATGCGTATGGGGTTCGCTAGCTTTCCCTCAGTCAGTGGTTTTCGCAGAAATTAAAAATCTCATTTTCATTTCATCGTTTATAATTCTTAATGAGGATGCGCAAAAGAAAAATGCTGTTGGTAGATGATATCTATATTCAAAAGCAGATATAGTGATATAGAACTAATAGAGGACCTCAGAACCAAATGCCTATCGGGCGCAAATGGTGCAGGGCATATAATTCATATAATTTCTAGTAAATATTGTCACAAAATTTTAAAATTTAGATATAGAAGAGGAATTAAGTTTCATAAAAACATTTTAAAATATATGTTTAAAGTACAGGGTGTTTGGTTATAAAGGCAGCCCTCTTATTAACATTCGTATTTTTATAGATACATATACCAAAAACTCAAATACAAAAGTTTCTCTCTTCTTCAAATTGCAATTTTTTTAGTGTAGTTGACAGATATACAGGGTGATAATTACAAATATGCCAGGTGTGATACCGTGTTCTTTAAAAACGCCAGAGAATGTTCTTCTACATAGCGAAGTCAATGGGAATACATTGCTTCTTATGGTAGGGTTCTTCTCAAATTGCTCGAGGGTCTTTAAAGATAAAGGTATAATAATATTAATTAATATTTAATAATATACCTGTATTTAATTCTTTAACCAAACAAAGAAATACATTCCTCCCCATCTAATTTGTATTGTGGTTCATATCCCTATGTTTTCTCCTATTTGAGTTATAAGATAATAGAAAAAACATGATTTTAAAAAAATGTATTAAAAAATTTTGTTAGTTAACAAACAGAAAAACCTAATAAGTAAACTGGCTAAAGTGATCTCCATTGGCTCTTAAGCATTCATCAATTGAGGCCAATACATTGGTTAGGGTAGATTTGCGTAGTTCATCACCGTTTAACACCTTAAATGCAATTGTTACCTTATGCTTATCCTCATTACTTTTTACGGGCGTTTTGTATACCCTTTCTTTAATTGTACACCAAAGGTAAGCATCTAGGAGAGTTGGATCCGGAGACCGCGAAGGGCAGACAGACACCTAATCCATCGACTTCCAGACATATTGATCAATTCTTAACATACTTTCCTTGCGAAATAGGCAGGATCTCCATCTAGCTGATATCAACAAATTCTATATGATTCCAAAGGCAAACTATCCAAAAAGTAGGTCAAAGTGGTTTTCAGATTTTTTAAATATATTTGAGAATTTAATTTTTCGTCATAAATGACAAAATTGAATTTAGTGTTCCTTAACAAAACAAACACATTGAATGAAAATTATTGGTAAAATTCCCTTTCTTTTACAAATGCAGGATTTTCTAAGGCCCAAAAATGCGAATTTCTTCTATTATTAATATGTTATATTTATCTATAAATAAAGTAAATTTAAAATATTTACCTTTCAATAAAGATTTGCCATTTTTATTGAATTTTTTTTTGGGATTTAGAAGAAATATAATTGCAAAGTTTTTGACAAGAGTAACCAGCTAAAAAATCTAATTAACGTCATAGCAACTTGCTTAATCGAAAATGATTTTTATTTCCATAACTAAAAAATATTTTTAAATATGCTTATATCTCACAACGGAGTAAAGATAGGGATACAATCAACATTATAAATTAGATAGGGAATCTATTTCTCTATTTGGTAAAATAATAAAATACAGGGAATTACATGTATATATCTATATATATATATATATATATATATATATATATATATATATATATATATATATATATATATATATATTTATATAGATATATATATATGTATATATATATATATATATATATATATATATATATATATATATATATATATATATATATATATATATATATATATATATATTATTTATTTATTTATTTATTTATTTATTTATTTATTGCTTTATTGTTACAGAGTAGCATATAATAATTACAATGATATTATATTAAAACATAAAATGTTACCACTATCTGTAACAAAGGCAGAGTTCGCACTCACCGCTTTCACGGAGAGCAGCGCTCTTCCACTCAACCCAAATCTACGATGTAAAGATCCATTCGATGTCCTGTTGCTCCTAAGGGCTAATCACGAAGACTACTTGACAAATGTGGAAAGTAAATGTAATATGATGGACTGCGCAAAGATCTTTACTCGTGATAAGATAAAGACTGAAATGTACAAAACACCCTAGAAGCTCTTTACCTACATTTAGCATATAAAACTACATGTAAACCTAATGTAAATATAATAATGCACAATTTATACAGTAAAAAGCAATGAATGTAAAAGAGAGCAGGAGAAACAATACAATAGCAGATACCAGCAAATAGCGAGAAAAGCATAATAACAATCTACAAACGATTATTTATTAACCAGTCCTTGAGACGTTTCTTAAAAACAATTAGCGAAAGGTTTTTGATATTCGCGGGAATTTCGTTATATACTTTAGCAATATTATAGCTAAATGATCCACAGAATTGAGCGGTTCTGTGTGTTGGAATAGTCAGTTGGTCTTTATGCCGAATATTTATCGTATGGACTGAACTGCGAAATTTTAATTTGTCGTAAAGGTATGTAGGTTTTTTCTTTGAAATAATTTTATAATCAAAGACTGAACAGTGTAATGTTCTGCGATCCACCATATTAAGCCATCCCAAGCTCCTGAGGGACAATGATACGTGATCTCTCCTTTTAAGACCACAAATAAGCCGGATACAAGCGTTCTGAACAAGTTGCAGTCGCCGGGCGTCTGCCTGAATTATGTTAGGCCCATAAACAACATCGCCATAGTTCAAGTGGGAGAGAACCATAGCTTCGCAGAGAATTAGGCGACATTTCTTATTTAGTAAGTGCCTGTTAAGGTAGATCATTTTAAGGTTCATAAACGCTCTTCTGATAACAGCAGAGACGTGTTCCGAAAATCTCATTCTGCAATCCAAAACCAAACCCAGATTTTTTGAACTCTCCTTCAAAGAAAGATGCACTCCATTCATCGAAACGTCGATGCTAGGTAGGCATCTTAAGCGGGCTGCAGACCCTCCAAACAGCAACATGCACGACTTAGAGGCATTCAAAGTCAAGCAGTATTTTCGAGAGATGTAACAAAGAGATGACAGATCCTGATTGATTTTGTTGCATGCTTCAGTCAAGGTGTCCTCAGAAAATGAAAAATAGACCTGCGTGTCATCGGCATACATATGATATCTACAAAATCGCAGAACTTTAGGGAACTGAGAAGTGTACAGAGAGAAGAGCAAAGGGCTGAGTATGGAACCCTGAGGTACCCCGCAAGTTATGTAGGAGGGTTCAGATATTTTTCCACGCAGCTTAATCGATTGAGATCTGTTGTGTAAGTATGAACGTAAAAGATCTGATGAACCCCTCGACAAACCCAAATAGTTTAAAAGAGCCAGCAACAAGCTATGATTTATGCGATCAAACGCTTTCGAGTAATCACGCAGGACTAATAATGTCAGTCTGCCACTATCTGATTCAATCTGGATGTCATTTGTGACCTTAGTTAATGCCGAAACACAGCTGTGATTATTGCGAAATCCTGATTGAAACTCAGGGAGTATGGAGTTTTCCTCCACGAATGTACTGATTTGACGGTCCCAAATTTTTTCTAATACTTTAGACACCACGCATAATAAACTAATTGGTCTCAGGTCTTGAAAGTCCTTAGGATCAGCTTTTTTAGCTAGAGGAAAAACGTGTGTTGACTTCCAAAGCGCCGGAAACGTGCTATGAGCTGTGCAAAAATTAAATATGTAACTGGAAGGATACGAGGGCAACAGTAAAGGACGATATTCGTGCTTATACCATCTGGTCCAACGGAGTTGGACTTTATTGAGAGGAGAGTGCGATAAATTTCTAGTTCACTTGTCGGTTCAAATGAAAATTGATTTCCTATTAACTTGTTATTTGCCAGATAATCCATTGTCTCTGCATCCGGATTTAGGTTTGAAATGGCACTCAAAAAATAATTATTTATCTTCTGTGGATCAGACAGATGCTCAGGCAGTTCATTATTGGGTCTTGTAGTAATTATGTTCAGCTTCTTTACCTCCCTCCAGAACACCTTGCCATCCTCAGAAGAGATCTTATATTCAAAAAAGGCCCTTTTTTCTCTCTTAACTGAGTGGTTGATTTCATTTCTCAAGGCTTTATAGAAATTCCAGTCCTCAGGTCTCTTGTGCTGTTTAAATTTAAGTAAGGCTTTATCGCGTCTGCGCATGAGCAACTTCAAAGCATTGGTTAGACAAGGTGCCGAATTCTTTGAAATACGAACGGTTTTTATAGGAGCATAATAATCAAAAAGACTCAGTATAATCGAGTTGAATCGAGAAATCTTTAAATCAATATCATCGGCGTAATAATCGGGCAAAAAGTTCATCAAATTCAAATCCTGGGTAAACTCGTTAATGTCAATATTATTAAGATTTCGGGAAGTATGTAAAAATTGAGTCATTTTTAATTTTAAACTTGGAATTAAACAGGATACAAGATGATGATCAGATATTTCATTAGAAGCGGATACTTGGGAAGTAATTTTAGGTACGTTATTTGAGCAGAACAAAACATCCAGGAGTTTGGCACTGTGTGAAGTATATCGAGTTGGTTTCTTCACTAACTGATCTAGATCGAATGACTCCAGCAGCGAATAAAAATCTTTTGTGGACTTTTTTTCGAAATCTAGCATATCAATGTTTAAATCCCCTGCGCCAATCAAGAATTCGAACTCAGGTATCAAAATACCAAGGACAGTCTCCAGTTCTCCGAGAAAGTCACCAATAGAAGAGCCCGGGGGTCGATACAACGAGCCCACAGTATACCGGCGTTTTAAATGTTTTATTGATATCCATATCTGTTCAGTATGGTCAATGCCACCAAGAATAACAACGTTCGACTCTATGCAGTTGCGGACATACATCGCAACGCCACCTCCTCTGCCCGTAGATCTATCTTTACGATGCAGCCGATATCCCTGCATTGCCACCAGATCATCTGTTACACCTGCATGTAGCCAGGTCTCAGAGATCGTGACAATATCATACTTGTTACAGACAACGTCTCTAAATGTGTTAAAATTTGCTGGTAGCGAAAGAGCATTAACGTGACATACTTTAAGAGCCATCGTCCTATACATAAAATAAGGTATTTATGTTTGATAAGAAGATAATAATTCCTGTTCAAAATATTTAAACTACAAGTATTTATGCCAACAAAAAATATTTGAACATTGCGTTGTAATAAAAAATACAAATGCCTAGTGTTCAGTAGTGAATGATGTACAATCAATACATACGCGTGGACGATAGAAAATACCATTCAATGATGGAGCAGTACCATACAACTTTATAGACTTTACAATACTATTATTATTGGCCAATTAAAAGCGAAATGGGATTAATCTTTTTACACATTAAAATTATACAAAAAAAACGTAAAAAAAATTAAAAATAGTCACAATAAAAAATGTAAAAAATGACAATACCTACAATTTACATAATATTATACTAATACAAAAAAAGAAAGAGAGAGAAAAAAAAGTTCATCAATTGAAATATACATTTTTAACCGTGGTACTTGAACGAGTAGTTCTCTTTGATGGATTTGTGTTTGCTGATATATTATCCTTAAATTTGCGCTTTGTACCGTTTAATTCGGAACTAGTTGATCTAACTTCTTCTCCCTGGTTTTGAATCACAGGGTGCAGAACCACAGATTGTATAACCGCTGCGTCGATATCCTGATTGTTAGTAGCCTCTGATGGTAATGCTGGCGTTATATGGTTTGTTGCCAGATGGCTTTCGGATTTTTCGAGCTGTATCAAATCCTTGTATGTAAATTCATCACCATTCACAACCAAGATATTGTTCTTTATATTCGCGTCAAAATTATTTGATCGAGCTGTTTTTAGGTGGGCGTATAGTACCTTACTCTATTCGTAGTCCTCAGGTATTAAATCTTTTTTGACGTAAATGTTTGTACCTTTGAGCTCCTTAGATTTGCTAAGGATGTCAACTTTAAGGTTATAGTTCACGACTTCAACTAATACTGTCTGTCGATAACTGTCTCTCAGGTCAGCGAAACGACAATCAATATGCAATTTGTTATTAATTAAATCAAGGAGTGGATTTGTTTGTTCTTCTACTCCATAGAATAATAAGTTGTATTTTTTGAGTTTCCTCTCGCAGGTTAGGAGTCGCTGTTTTAGTTGGTTATTTTCCTCCTTCAATTTCAGATTGTCTTCTTTGATGGAGTCAATATCAGTTATTATAGTTGATTTTAGAGTGTGCAATTCATTCTTGATATCATTGTAATTCTTTCTGTTCTCCTCATTAGCTTCCTCTGTCTTTGCAAGACTAATTTTTAGAAGATCAAGTATTTCTTGGTTTGTGGGTTCACCCATGCCAGAAAGCAGCAACTCGCATTACGACTCTGTACAGGTCGTATAATTGTACTGCGTGCAATAAGATGTACTAAATGATTTTCGTTCAATGATGATGCTATTGTCTGTCTACCTAAATGTCGTGCTGATTTGATTCAAATTATATTAAAACGAATAGTAAGTTTATTGTTGTACTCACAGGAATTACTAAATATGTGTCGTGATGGCTGGCAGAAAACACTTTACGGTAGCAAATATATTAATTATCAGTGTAAACCAAGAAATTACCAAATTAGTCTAGGAGCACTTAATAAACAATCTTATTAGAAACACAGGACCGTACCGTTTATATATATATATATATATATATATATATATATATATATATATATATATATATATATATATATATATATATATATATATATATATATATATATATATATATATATATATATATATATATATATATATATATATATATATATATATATATATATATATATAGTTTAGCCAAAACACGGGTTCTCAAAATTCCTATAATTCACTGAATTGTCGAACTACTAACAGTAATATTTCTAATTTCACATTTAGTAAATAGTGTGTTACGGTTATCTTGCTATAGTTCAGTAGTCAAGTCAAGGGAAAAAATAAAAAATATCTGCGGAGACAGACGTCCCTATTAGAATATTCCGCTCTTTATACTTTTGTTTCCAGCCTCCATGATATTTTTACTTATGTGTATAGTTAGTTTTGTTCTCCAGCATTCCATTGCGTTTTTTTAGAAATACACATCGCTGAGAATTCTTTGCCCACAATTTCTCATTGCGGATTTGTTATTATTACTTTAATAATAATTATTATTATTATCTAAATGCGTCTCAATTTGCCCATAAAAATCGGTACGTTTGGTAAAATTGAATGAGGCGTATACTGCTCTCTTGGTCCATTTTGGCGCGAAAAACACACGATACACGTGCACACTGGCAGCAACACGGAAGGCGAAACTCTTTGATGCGCGATCCAAAACCGACTGGCGCTGGCCCACTTCGAAACGTACTCGCGAAAGAAGTTTCGGGGTGAGTACGAAGTCTACACGAGGCGAGACTAGTTTCGCGAAACAGTTTCGCGCAGTGACAACGCGGCTTAATACCGATAAATGTCCGATAATATCGATACCATAAATGGGGTATTTATTTTTATTTATAAAGGTAAGGACCTTTTTTAGCTAGCTGATTAATTTGCAAAGTCGTTAAATTATTAAATTGGTTATTTCGATTTATTTTACATAAGTAGCAATAACTACCGAACTAACTTAAATTTATCGAATAGTTTTGACCTATCGCCTATCGATTACTAAAATCTATTATCGCCCAGTTTTAGTAAATATTAAGCAGTGCGAAATGATTCACAAAAATTATTAAGTGCTGCAAACTTTAGACAAATACCCAAATTAAAAGTTAGTGTTATAAGAATATAATAATAGTCAAGCGTCTCTCAAATTCTTTAGACATAACACAAACTTTAATTTTATTTTGAGTTAATAATTTTAACAGATTCAATTGTATATATATATATATATATATATATATATATATATATATATATATATATATATACCGGGTGACAGAGAACATAGGGTACACGTTCGATTTTTTTTACCTTTTCAAATATCGCTGTGAAACTTAGGTACGTTTAGTAACTTATTAAAATGCATATTTTGACAGATAATTGCATTATGCATCACTTCCGGTTAAACCTTAAAATATTAAATGGAACTCGGTTTATTTTTTTACATAGTCATATTCTGTGTAAAATTCCCTTTCCAATGATGTATCAGAAGTTATATTTTTCTTCCCAAAATGGCGGCACTAAAACCGGTTTTCTGAAAAACGTTATATTCACCTTATAACATATAAAACAAAAGTATGTTGTAGTATGCGATTTAAGCTGCATTTACGTTGAACGATCGTAAGCAACCATCTTGAAACAATTAAACTTAAAATTAATATAAGCGAAAATTATTTTAAAATGCTTATATTAATCAACTGTGATGTTTTTATAAAAATAAAATGGTCAGTTTTACCTATTTCTATAAATTGGAATATTGAGTTTAGGTATTAGAATCGCTAACACTGCTTATACAGGTATGGATATAAAATGGACAACTTAGGGCTGGTCATTTAAGTTTAAATGTTATAAACAAATCTGACACATGTTGAGCCTAAATAGAATACTTAGTTAGTTATTGTCTACTAAAAATGATGGGTAAATAAATCTAACATAGTTTAACTAATAAAAATGGTAAATTTTGATTTAATAGTCTCCCCGATAAAAAATCGAAATATTGTTGTAATTTAACGACAAAAGGATAACTTGTGGCACATTATTGGAAACGTAATTTAACGTGAAACTAAACAGGTAAATAAAATATACAAGGTCCAATTTAAATTTTGGCAGAAAATTTACATTAAAAGTAGTCATTTTAATTTCTTTTTCGAAATGGCGTAATATTTTGAAAAAATCGTAGTAACATGCTTTCATGCTTTTTCTAACCTAAAAAGTTTAATTTTAATCAGGTCACCTCAAAAGTTTGAGACTGTCTTTTGTTTTATATGTTATATGGTGAATATAACGTTTTTGAGAAAACTGGTTTTATTGCCGCCATTTTGGAAGAAAAATATAACTTGTGATACATCATTGGAAAGGAATTTTGCACAGAATACGACTATGAAAAAAAATATACATGGTTCCTTTTAATATATTGAAGTACAGGTCACTTCCGGTTAAACCGGAAGTGATGTATAATCCATTTATCTGTCAAAATATGCATTTTAATAAGTTACTAAACGTACCTAAGTTTCAAAGCGATATCTGAAAAGGTAAAAAAATTATTGGGTGTACCCTATGTTCTGTGTCACCCGGCATATTTAGCCGGAAGAGGAGCCATCTATACATTTTTAAATGAAGATCCTCGGAATTTTAAAAACATTTCTATAAAGTTTTAAATTATATAAATGTTACTTTTTAGATTTGTGAAATCGTACAAAATGTGTCGGAGCTATAAGGCTGTTATTTTATTTTGTTTAGTTGACTATGCAACAAATATTAATGCACTTGAGGCTTCTACTTAGGTTTAATAAGTAGCGTAACTAAACAAAATTGTATTTTAAACAAATATTGCTTTGATATAAAATGACTTTTTAAAATTATTTATACATTTTTTTTTGGAATTTATGAAATGTTCTGGACCTATTTATTTCTAAAACCAAAATAGCAATCATTTGTTTTATTTTTTTTTAAATAAATAGTGAATTACTTTGGTGATTTATTTTAAAAATTTTGAAAATAAAACCACTTCTAATGATTTAAATTATTATTATCGGTCTGGGTATGGGTAGTGTATTAAAATAAAATATGCAAATAATTACGTTATTTATGCTTAATTTTTAAAAATGTTTAAAATAATTACTAAAGCACTTCAATTGTTACCAATAAATTCAATAAGAAGATATTGTTGCTATTTTGGTTTTAAAAGAAAACATTAAAAAATCAATATTTTTTATTTTGATAAATAATACTAAAAACTACGAGAGCGTATTCGGGCCACACCATTTAAATTTTTATAATTCACAGTTTAAAGCGGGAATTAAGACTAATTCCTAGTTTAAAGTTGGAATTAAAGTTAACTCTTTTGATAGGGGGGTGTTAAATTTCAATGGCGTTGTAAAAATCAGTTTATTAAAAATATTTTTGTAACCATCACCTCAAATTAACAAAATTTAATTGACAGATTGACCTATGTATTCTTATTATAGGGTTATTGGCTAGGTGAGTTGGCAAACGATAGGGGCGGAGTAAAAAAGTAATTTATTTTTAAAAATGCAATATTTTTCTTACTTTAACCTGAAAATTAACGAGTTCTTTAAATAATAATAATAATAATAAACGTCTTTATTTGTTAAGGAGAATAAATGCTTACAAAGTTTGCATTACATGTTTATAAAAAAAAGCTCCTTAAATAGGAAGCAGCGAAAAGGGCGATATTTAACCAATAGGGCTATTCTTACATATACGATTTTGGGGTTTTAAACGTCAGGGGCGAAGTAAAAAAATAATTTTTTTTTTAAATGCAACATCCCCTATATCATTACTTCAGATTAACTAATATATACTTAATATATTGTCTTTCGCGTTAGGTGGGGAAACAAATGACAGGGGCGGTGTAAATAACCAATTTTAAATTTTACTCTGCCCCTGTCGTTTGCCACCCTGCTTAAAGAAAACCCATATATTAAGTGTGTCTATCTGTTTGCAAAATTCTGTTAAATTTAAGGAAAAGATAAGAGAGTTATTGCATTTTCAAAAATAAAGTAGTTTTTTACTCTACCCCAGTCGTTTGCCACCCCACCTAGTGAAAGATCCTATATTAAGGATATATTGGTCCATCAATTTAAAAAAATGCATTAATTTTGAAGTTAAAGTATGAAATATATTACATATTTAAAATTAATTATTTTTTCACTCCGCCTCTGTCGTTTGCCACCCCATCTAAAATTTGAGATAATTATAAAAAACATTTTATATTTTTAAAACTACATTAATTTTTTAGCCCGTCCCTGTCATTTGCCACCTCACCTAGGAAAAGATCGTATATTAAGCGTATATTAGACCATATGTATGAAAAATTTCGTTAAATTTGAGGTAATGAGATATTGTATTTTTAAAAACAAATTACTTTTTACAGAATGTCCCTATACTAAGGATACTAATACGAACATTTAAGCATGTTTTAAGTGCAATTTTCCGCTTTAATTTTTCGCTTCTAAGTAAGTCCGAATTAGGGACCTAAAATTGCATTAAATTGTGTTGCATTGACAAACTATGCAAAATAAAGCCAATCTCTATAGCTCCGACATTTTTAATTCAATTTAAAAAATCTAAAAACTGACATTTAGAGAATTTTAAGCTTTATCGGAATGCAAATACCTATTTGGGAGTTTTCGTTTTAAAATTCAACATGGGCTAAAAGTTGACAGTGTTTCTTACATGCTCGCAAAATTTTAAAGTGATATTTTTAAAAACAGAAAAATTGGGGCGTCCGTGTGGTATATATGATTTTTATTAAATTCTTTTTATGTGATATTAATTTATTATTGTGTATTTATCGATTAGTTATTAATTTAAAGTGTTAGGGTCTGACTACAAATATTTTAACACACGATAGTATAATTAATTTTGATTAAAATAGTTTTATTTAACGTTGGGTTTATTACCAATTTTGAGAAAATATGCTCTAAAGTTTTATTTGTTTTATTAATTTTCAGGCAAATCTTTAATACTTTTATGTATTTTATTATGTAAAACAATTAATTATATAATTTTCTAAAAAATTTCTACAGTTTTTTTACTAAACTAAAATATCAATTTGGAAAATAAGAAACGTATTTACTATTTAATTTTACCTTAAAGACGCCTACTAAAAACAGGAACATCGCTGATCGTGGAATCAAACAGCAGAGTTCAAGGAACACTTGAGAATCATAATTCGGAAAAGTAGCGAAACTGGTTTGTTTTTTGGTGCTTATATCTGGCTTAGTTTTTTGTCGTGTGATCCTAATTCATTTCATACCGATGTAATGTTTAGTGTGGATTTTAAATATGTATAAAAATAATAGATATTCAAAAGTCACTTTCACCATTTACTTTAAGTTTTGCGTATACTTTTTCTAGTATCGGAATTACCTACCTATTGCTATAAATTAAAGTTCTTGGTAAGCTAATATTTTTTATTAATTTTTGGAAAGTAATAAAACCTATTAGGGTTGTGCAGTGAAAATTATACAAATAAATCTCAGAAATTATTATTGTTTAGATTCAATGACAGGTTGTTTTTGCTTTTTTTTTAAATAATTATCCTTTTATTAAATAATGAAGTCATACATCCCAAAAAAACAATCAAAGTAAATTAATTGAATCTGTCTCAAAGGTTTTTTTTCAGATGAAATTAAATTGATCACGTACAAGCGGAGAGCAATGTCGCCAGGTTGTCAAGAACTTAATTGAGACCTTCTCTAAAATTAATTATTTAAAACTGTAATATTTCGAAAATCATTTAGAATTTATCGATGGTATATACAATTTTTTTGGTCAAAATTATCCATCCTATCATGTTAAAACATTCGAGGATAAACCCCTAATACCCCGCATAATTATAGAATATGCCTACACGGGCATAAGTAATATAATATCCTTGGACAAATGTTATATGCCTGCGTGGGCTTTGAAATATTTTATAGTCCTCACGGGTATAATGTAACGTACCTCATATTTAAGCAAAGCAATAACGCGTGTGTTGAAAAACACATGTCAGCACTCGTGGAAGTTAAAATAAAAAAATGAAAATGAAAGTTTTACTGAAGATTTTTTGTGATCGTGAAAAACTCAGATATACAGGGTGTTTGGTATTTTGTGGATAAGATTATTTTAAATAGACAACCATATAGTCATATGGAACTTTTTAAAGCAAATTTAAAGATATTTAATAACATGGTCTCCGGTTTATCTTCAGGCTTATTGCCTTTTATCTTTAGTAATGTACTGATTTCCAAAGGCAATTTCTTTAGTTGCATAAACACTTATGAAGGTTTTGTGGCTGCCAAAAAATAGATTATTTTACCTTTCTCATTATCTGATCTTTCATATTCTATTAAAAACATTGATATATAACTAAGAAGAGATATATCTATTTATATTTTATAAAAATCACACATCACATTTACTACTCTACCTGTGTTCCTAATCTATTTAGCTTCATAATCCAAAATGATTTTCTGTAAAACAGTGATGTCAGCAATATAATGAAACACTTTTGCATTTGTAGTTGCATTTCCACAAAAAGAAATATTTATATACTACATTAAATTGAAAGTTTTTTGTTTATAGTAATAATTACTACTCGTTTATTTTCAACTCGTGTTGTAAAAATTTAGTCGAACAGTGGCAACGTCCCGAGCATATTGGTTCGCCGATATACATCACCATACTCAGGAACCTTAAACCACAGAGGATAGTTACATCGGCGATTTATTTCCGTCAGTTTAGCGCGAGAGAGCCTTGCTGCAGTGACGTCGCCTGGCCCGCTCGTTATTTCTATAGGAGGATAATATGGTTTAGCCTTTTGAAGCTGTTATTTTGATTTCTAATGCAATAAATTACGACACATTTTATATTAAACTAGTAGAGCAACATTACGATATGAATTTCGGTAAATAAGCAATGGTCAATTGCTAATCAAAATGTTTTAGAAATTCATATTTGGACAAACAAATAAATGATTAGGAAATAATTTTAACATTATGTCAAAACAAAAATATATTATTATGAGTGCTTTCTTAATTCATGAAATTTTGTTATATTATGTACTTTTATGACAGGATGCCCCAAATCGTTACATAGAAATAAACACTTTGTCGTAATTTAGGTACTTAAAAGTATTAATTTAAAAAGCAAATAGGGAAAGTGATTCTCAAATAGGAAAGTAAAATACATATTACAATTTTTTAATAATTGTTATTATTGTCTTACATATTTTTTTTTCAAAATTAAAAAATAATGTGTTCTAGAGATTACAAAAAATTCCTTAATATAACCCCTCTTACAAAATGGAAAGAAAATACTCAATAACTACAGAGGCTTCTAATACCTAAGTATAAATAACTTTTAGATTAATAAACAAGGTTGAGATTTGCATTAATACTAAAAAAGCAACAATCCAGAGCAAAAATTAAAATTAAAAGTACCTACTATATGTTAAAAGAAAACACAACTTGCCTGAAAAAATAATAAAAAATTAATAAAAAATCCAAATATATCTATAGCTAACATTTTTCTACTGCACCGGTGTACCCACTGTTTCTTCATAATAATTAATTATGGAAATCTATTAAAAGTTAGTCCTGGCAAGTAATTTTTGTAACTATTTCTGCAATTATACACAGCGCACATATTCCCAGACTTTGTTTTTTTGTTATGTAGATTTCTGCAGAAGTAAATATATCAGTTATAAAAAAAGTTTTAATTCTTTCCTTGGCTAATTACGTTTTACTATGCACCAACAACACTTTTTCAAACTTGTGTAACCTATTACCACTTGTAAAAACTAAAGAATATTGAAAAAACAATGCTTAAAAGGCAAATTTCTCTTACAGAGCAATGTAACTAATACTAAATCTTTAGACTGATAAGGCCGGAGTACGTCACTCACCCGGTCACTGACCTATGCGCTGGGCGAGAAACGGCTCACGAGAAGTAACTATCCTGTGTGGTTTAGGGTTCTTGCACCATACTCAATATTAATTCATAAAAACTCCGTAGAGTGGTTTATAGTATTTTAGGTTGTGCATTGTTTTTTTAAGTCGGAATTTGTAATTTTTGCGGATATTTAGTGTGTTTTGTATTTTTTTGGTGAGATAACTTTTTGAAAGTCCTTAAAATGGTTCTCCAGTGGCAAGTTTGTGGAAAACTAGATACTTCTAAGCCGGAATTGTCCTTTCACAGGTTGGTTAGGTTAAGGTTAGAACGCCACCGTTTCTGTAGCGCAACATTTAGCATCTTTGAAATGAAATGCAAATGATGAAAAATTATTATTCTTCGCAAGTCTTTGTTGTGCAATTATAATACCTATGTTAGTAGATAGAGATACAACTGTTAAGATCTTTGATAAAATGTACTACAATAAAAAAAAATTAAAGATTTTTTTATTTCGCGGCGGTCAGAGTTAGAGGTTGAAATATCAAATGTCTATATTTTCGTGATAAGTGCCGAATTTAAGGTCTATGGTACATTTTTACTAAATCCCAGCATGTCACTAGGTTAAAACATTCGTTTGCAAATAGTATATTTCAGTACGATGACAAAATCTGTACATTTTTTTAATGTCCTAATTTCGTGAATCGTTTTAATAACAGATTTACTTGATATAAATTAAAAATAATATCTGACAGAGATTGGGTCAGAAACATGCTTGAGAAAGGCTCAGTTGTTATTAGCAACTAATTATATGCTTTATTAATATTTTAAGATAAAATTACTACATTATTTCAAATAATTTTAAAGCAAAATTAATTTTTCTATAATTCTAAGGTAAATTATGCAAAGCGCTTACCAGAAATTTAGGACCAATGAACTCAAAAATGTCTTAAACAAATTGCAGGTTTTACATACCTATGTTTACGTTTTAGCGTCCCTAGATGCCAAACAATATGTTTTCTCAATTCCATTTGTCTATCTGTCAGCTTACCCAATTGACTTCAAACTATGAAAAAAAAATAAGGGTTTTTGGGGATGACTTGGTATTATTTTGGAAAAAATACAATATGACTGAACAAAATAGCGGCTTAGTGAAATGTTATTTACTACTAATTATTACTATAAAACAAATTATCCAATTTATCTGAAACTTTGCATAAAAACTAAGAAATCGACCCGAAATATTTTGATATGAATCCAAAACAGCAAAACAAAATGGCGGCCTAATAAATTATTTAAAAAAAATCTGTCTAAAAAACTACTTATTAGACAAATTTTAAGTTTTGGACATATATTAAGGGTCATATAGAGATTAGCTGATAAAATTGTGGTACCAATTCAAGACGGAGAAACAAAATGGCGGCCAAAAAAATCTTTTTATTCAATTGATTTCTTATCTTGCAGCAAAAATGAATATGATACAGGGATTAACTGGTACGAATTCAAAATGACGGTATAAAATGGCGGTCTTAAAAATCAGTGTAAAAAAGTCGGTAAATTTCCTTTACCCCGAACTTTCCTCGTTATCATAATCTTCCTTTCATTAGAAAGAGTGAAGTGTGACCCAAATTAGTTCAGCACAGAGTACAATCAAAAACACATATATACTATTTTTTAAACATTTTTATTGGGCGCCATTTTGTTCCATTATATTGGATTCCTATCAATATTTTACCGATTTCTACCTATGCCACCTTTGATTTTTGGGCATAATTTAATACAAATTCAATAAGGCTTTTTTACATTGACATACACCGCCATTTTCTTACGTCATTTTGAATTTGAAAGTAATCCAATGAGTAGTTTCCTCGGGCCGATTTTTTAAATATTTTATTATCGCCATTTTGTTTTGCTATCTTATAATCATACCAATATGTTATCAGTTTATTCCGAGGTTTAATCCTACGTAACACCTGTTTTGTTTGTGCAAAATTTGAGCAAATTGAATAATACGTTTTTTTAATAATAATTTTTTTAACGTTTCTCTAGGCTGCTATCTTGACCCTTAATTTTTGACTAAAATTTGAAATGGCTCTGATGAATAGTTTTTAAACTATGCCTAGAACTGACAGACAGACGGACTGTTAGAATTGATAAATATATTTTTTGGCATCTAGGGACGCTAAAACCTGATAATATGTAAAATCTTAGACGGTTTTTTTTTACGAATAGGTATATTTTATTTGGCCGCATTTTTGAATTAACACCATACTTTTATTAGTTCTAGACCACAATTAGCTATAGCACACAATTTGAAATGGGTCAATTAAGTAGTTTTTTCAGGTTGAATTTTTAAATATTTTATTAAGCCGCCATTTTGGAGGCGTACCAAAATTTTACCAGTTGATTTCTACACAATAGTTCTTGATTTTTATGCAAAATTTGAGATAAATTGGATAAGTAGTTTTTTAGTAATAATTTTTTTAACATTTCATTAAGCCGCCATTTTGTTTTGACATTTTAGATTTTATCCAGAATGTTACAATTGAACATAATTTGAAGTCAATCGGGCAAGTAGATTTTTAAATATGCTGACCCTTAATTTTTGACCAAAATTGCAAGTAATTCGGTTAAGTAGTTTTTTAGTTATGTCGCGAACAGACAGATAGACAGACCGACGGAATTGAGAAAACATGTTTTTCGGCATCTAGGGACCATGAACCGTAAAGATCTGAAAAAATATCGGAGGGTGATTTTTTTACGATTACAATATTTCCTTCTTACGAGGGAAGTAAAAAATCAATTTATTTTAAATCATGCCCAAAATATAAGGGTGTCTCAAGTAGAAACTGGTGGTGGTGGTGGATCAAAATGGCGCACAATAAAAATATTTCAAGACAGTATACTGAATAATTATGTGTGAAACTAAATTGGGTTCTACTTTACTATTCCTAATGAAAGGAAATATTCATAACCAGGGAAGTTCTGGGTAAAGGAAATTTACCGATTTGTTTCTATTTTTGTTGCTTCAGAAATTTAAAATCAACCAATATGTAACGCGGCGTTCGCGTCTAAATATTTAGATTCAGACTTTCATGGTTTTATTGTAGAATCACTAGTACTATTAAATAAATATAAGCATAATAAAGCATTTTAATACTAACATGTTGAAGTTAATTTAAAATTTAAATCTTCCCCAGACACCGAGCCTCTGCTGGCTCCAAAAACTCTCTGATTGGAAATCTTCCACAGCGATGTTTGAAGTCGGAATTTTGGCGTTCTCACTCTCATATGTCTTTGTCTAACACATGTCTAACTACACAACAAACGGGCATTTATGAATGAAAGGTTGTGTATGTTGCCAAATTTTCAGGTATGTTTAATTTTTTCCATATTTTTTTGTATAAAAACTTAAAGATGTTTTTTTTTAAGTTTGGGTTAATATTCCATTAAAAAAAAAAATAGAAAACTGAATATACCTAAAATTTGGCAACTTTACTTATTTTTAATAATACGAGTGATTAAATAATGCAAAGGGTAAAATTATTTATTTCTTGGCGGTCACAGAACATTCATAAGTGTACACTAAGAAATTTGAGTTTGCAAATAAATCAGTTTCTGAAGATAACAAGCAATAAGTCAAAAACGGTGAACCGGAGACATGTTATTAGATATCGTTGAATCTCCTTTGAAGGGTTCTATTTTACTCTGTTATAATATATAAGATGTTCAATTTAAAATAAGAAAGCTGATCCTTCCATTAAAAACAAACATACTGTATAATTTATTAAATTAAAATCTTTTATTTTAAAGGTGAAAACACACAATTTTCGTATTCAACTCAAACAGGTTCTGATATAAAGTAGTATCCCAAGACAAACGGGACACCCTGTACATTACTTGTGTAAAAGTAATTATTTGTAAACTCGAAAAACTTCTGCACTAGGCTCACGGCTAAATAACCTCCTCGTCTGAAAACTTCCTCTTTCAACACTGGTTACGGAATTTACTATTGTAATGCTTTATATAGCAGGTCACAGTCAGTGGCGGCTCGTGGTTATAAGAACGGGTGAAGCGCAGGTAGCTAGGTGGACAGCGCGCAATGGCTATTTTTTTAACCTTTTATGATCTTAATTATCCATAGCTTTGGAGAGTTTTTTGATACTTAGGAAAAATAATATTAGTTTATAAGATTTCAAATATATTTTTTGTTCTTAAAAAACTGTTATGTACCTATATCTTAAAGTTAATTTTTATTCGATTCGATCGATGCAAAACTGCTCCAATGATCCGAGCGCACTAATTTACATTTATTCTATAATAAGCGAACAAGCGCCTGCAGCCTGCAGCAGCAGTTTATGCCGCTCTCATCTCTATTTGGCTTACGGATATTCACTATTGCGTTGCCATAGCAACTGCCGTAAACAAATCTAAGCGCGAAAGCCGGCGTCTGATGCGGAATTTGTTACTGCTGATTGTGATTCCTCAACGCGTCGCTCTTATAAAAATGTGTTCAGCGCGATACGTTTTTAAGTCATTATTATTTTTTGAGTATATAACGCACTAGTTTTGATAGAAAATAATGGTATAATTAAGTAAATAATGTGAATTTATATAAAACATACTGCATTTTTATAATAAAAATATAGATTCTAGGACGCTTTACCCGCGTTCCCTGGCGAGCCGCCACTTGTCACAATCACCCAGTTCTGGGTGTGGAATCTAATACACTGAGACTCAGGTAATTGAGAAAGAAATAATATGTGTATTTTATATAGTATGAATTTAAACTTTTTCTCAATTTTTAGTATTATATATATACTTAGTATGTATACTCTATATTAGGCAAATTATATCAATCTTGAATAAAAATAAGTTTAAAATAATGTTGCATATTTTATTGAATTATCAAAAAAAGTCAAATCACAATATTCTAAGGGCAATTTTTAGCACGTACTTATTCGCGTGACATCTGTGTCAAAAGTTTATAGGCCAACACAAAAAATATATTGAAAATTGAAAGTGAACTCAACATACGAACAAGGAATGGGAAGTCAAACAAACCCAACTTAACACAATGTCAAATAAACCCGTCTGAAATTAATTAAATGGACAAAAACAAATTTATTCTAATATACGTTACACAGAAACCTGAAAATAGGAACAAATGAAACCGGTTGCTAGTATTTGTGCAAGATAATGAAATTTTCAATTAGCAGCGATTCGATAATTCGGAAACTAGAACTCTGTGCTTTAAGTATTTTTTCTTCTATTGTCAACAAAGGACTTGCTTGTATGTATTAAAAAATATATTAAGGATCCTATTAGTTACGTTATAGTTGCCTCTCATGCTCAATATATCGACACATTCAATATACAAAATGAAAAACATCGATATATGTTTTAATATAAAGATATTAGGAATTAAATTGATTTAGATTATTTTTTTTTAGAAAATAATTAATTTGACACTAAATTGAGATAAGATCTGTTCTCCCCATCCTCTAGTAGAAATAGTAGATTTTTACTACTGGTGGGAAACGGGCATACATTTTTCCATTAAATTTTGTAATTTAGTGGGAAAAGTCGTCTTTCCTTGACATTGTTAACATGGATAAAATCTTTTATGCAATATGGAATATAGGAATTATAGATGCGATTTTCTTCCTTACACGTTTACAGAATTCGGTTCCGTCTTGTTTTGCAATATGCACATTCGTAAGGAAATTTTGTTTTTTTCTTCCACTTATGGTTACGAAAATAGCGATTTCGTTACCGTTTAAATTGATAACAAAAGGATTCCCTTGGTCAGGCGGCGGTGAGTAAAGCAGTAAACTAACTAAAGTTGTTGAGTGGATAAATCGAGACAATTATTATTGAAGTTTTTGATAGTATAGTTTCATTAGACTGTTCAATATGAATTAAATAATGCCTAATTCCTAACATTTGCATTCTAAGACAGTCTTAGGTTTTTTCATTATTAAAAAATTTAAAATATTCAATTCATTAAATCTTGATGTTTTCTTTAATTACAGATTGTATATTTTATATGTACATCAGTTTTATTGGTGAAATAAAAGTATTAGTATTACTATTATTATTATGAGAACCGGTAAATATTTTTCTACGGCATCCGCGCATCGACAAAATATTACATATTAAAATTATATTAACCACATAGAGATCATAAGATTAAAGAAATAGCTATGTAAAAAACACAAAAATCGTATGACTGAAGATCAGTGAACCTGTAATCCCCGCTTTTTTCGTAGATCTGTATATAAGAGGGCTCCCCCCTTGTACCGAGTTTTCGTGATCATTATTGATTATTGATTATTTAAATCATCAAAAAATATCAAAATATTTATAGTATTTTAGCTAGGTGCACTAGAATATAAAGCACTTAGTTCTGTTCTTCGTTGTTTCTTACAGTGCTGTGTGTAGTCCACTTTTAAAATTATATCATAATATGAAATAGACAATGACAATCACCTTCCTCGTTGTGGCATTATACAACAAGCGAATTTAAGGCCTTTGTTTGTGAATTTTGTAATTTTTATCCCTTTGTTTGCTCAATTCTCATATCAATTTTTACTTCCCTCGTAAAAGGGAAGTATTGTAATTGTGAAAACATCACTCTCCGAGAATTTTTCAGATCTTCACGTTTCAGGGTCCCTAGATGACGAAAAATATGTTTTCTCAATTCCGTCTGTCTGTTTGTCTGTTCGCGGCGTAGCTAAAAAACTACTTATCCGGTTGACTTCAAATTTTGGTCAAAAATTAAGTGTCATATGGGGATGACCTGGTAACATTTTGGTAAAAATCCAATATGGCAAAACCCAGTGAAATCTTAAAAAATATTATTAAAAAACTTCTCATGCAATGTTTCTCAAATTTTGCAAAATACATCAAGTATTATATTGGAATCAACTGGTAATATTTTGGAACGAATACAAGATGGCGGAACAAAATGGCGGCTTAATAAAATATTTAAAAATTCAGCTTGGAAAGACTGCTTAATGGTTTGATTTCAAATTGTGTGTTATAACTAATTGTGGTAAAGGGATCAACTAGTAAAATTCTGGTACAAATTCAAGGTGTCCGAACAAAATGGCGCCCAAATAAAAAGTATGTAATCGTGAAAAAATCACCCTTTTAGCCTCCCTAATGCCAAAAAAACATGTTTTATCAATTTCGTCGGTCCGTCTGTCGGCCTGTGTGTCAGTTCGCGACATAACTTAAATACTACTTACCTGATTGACTTCAGATTTTGATTAAAAATTAAAGGGCCATATGGGGATGGCCAGATAATATTTTGGTAAAAATGTTTGTTAGAGTGGTGTATTCTTTGGAGTTAAGATTTAGCAAAAAAAAACAAGTATTTCTTAAATTGTCGACGTTTCGCAACTTAATCGTTGCATCCTCAGGACACACATATAAAACTTATAACCTGAATGGAACCCATATTATCAGTACTTTTACTCCTTTGTTCCGCATATATTATTAAGTTTCTAAATGGTTTTCGTTAACGATCCTCTTGTTTTCATATCAGAGTGGTGTATTATTTGGGGCTAGGATCCAGTAAAAAAACAAAAGACTTTTTTAAATTGTCGACGTTTTGAAACTTTATTGTTGCATCCTCGACACATATTTTCAGTCTTTACCTACTACGTTGGACCGCAGATATTTCCCAGATATTTAGTTTCTAAATGGTTTTTGTTAACGATCCTCTTGTTTTTAAGTTAGGTTACCCAATTATCAGTCTTTACCTACTACGTTGGTCCGCAGATAATAGGTTTCTAAATGGTTTTTATTAACGATCCTTTTATTTTTAAATTTAAAAAAGGGCCTTTGTTTTTTTTACTGGACTCCCAAATAATACACCACTTTAACATAACAACAAGAGGATCCTTAATGAATACCAATCAGAAAGTTAATATCTGGGATATCTGCGGACCATCGGAGTAGGTAAAGACTGATAATATGGGTTTCAATTTAAGATGACGAAAGAAAATGACGGCAAAATAAATTTTTTAAAAAATCAACGTAAAAAAATGTTGTTCAATTGATTTTAAATTTTGCAGAAAAATTAAATGTGAGTATGGGATACTTATTGAATTTATTTTAAATTATGCCCAAAAGTCAAGTGTGGCTTGGGTAGAAAGAAAATGGTAAATATATTGGTAAGAATCCAATATGATGGAACAAAATAGCGCTTAATAAAAATGAAGAGACTGTATATGCAACGCATATATACTGTGACTATGAACTGAACTAACTTCACTCTTCTTAATAAAAGTAATATTCATAACGAGGGAAGTTCCGGGTAAAGGAATTTACCGATTTTTTTTTCTAGAAAGACACAAAACATACAAATCTGAATCACATTTTTGATATGCTTGGATTCACGAAGATAGGGAAATTTTCTTTTCAAATACTGCATATAGAAAATCCAAACTATTATATGGGTTACATTCAACTGTCGAAGTGCAACGAAAATTACTCTGCCAATTTGATTTTTTCTATGGGAGTTATTTTTAGAATATTTTTGATCATTAATTTTTTGGGTTATGGTGTCATTGTATTGTGGAACCTTAGCAACTTTTTCACTGCCATCACACCTAATATTTGCAATTGGTAATACAGAACTTCACTTCAAGTTTATCACATATTGTGTGCGCTTTAGCAGTGCGAAATAAAAGATATTTACATTCTACAACTACAACTTGAATTTATAAATTTTGTACCTTAAGTATATTATGGTACCCGGTACAGGCTATTGCCAATTAGCGTATTCAATGGCAAAATAAGACTGAGTTTTCTGTTTTGCCCCGCCCAATTTTAGTAACAAACCGCTATTTTAAGTGAAAGGATATTAGAAAATTAGACATTTTCTTGAAGCTTTAAAACATATTTGAAAGGTTTTAAGCTATTAGAAGTGGAAGGTGGAAGAAATGGAGAGTGACATTGAATTTAAGTATATGCCCCAAATGCAATTGTAGGAAAAGTACAGTGTATAATATTTTTGAAAACCAGGTTTGACATGGCCACAGACAGTGAATCCCAGCTTAAATGATGTAATTGCATTTGAAGCAGATTTAACTAATAAAACAATAATAAAATATGATTTTCAAATGATTGTAATAAACGAAATACGTTTACATATAGTACCGTTTGGAAAATAAAATTATATATAGTACCGTTTGGAAATTAAAATTATGAACTGAAAAGAAAAAATCTGGAGTACGGTGGAGAGTGGAAGGGTATTAAGTTGTAGGTTTGTATGCATTTCATTGAAGGTAACTGGTACCCTTACATGAACTTTGATATTCTAAAAAGCATTTATCACATAATGCAGAAAGTCTGGGCCTTTTCGAAAACCTTCGTTTTCGTCTTGACAATAATCCTAAACACCCTACCTACAGCCTACCGAGTGAGTAATAATGGCTACAGTTTAATTGTCGTGATATTAAAACGTCTGCCCCGCCACCAGATCGCAATGTAATTTAAAAACTTGTGTTAAATATTAAAAACTAAAGAACATAAAAATGCATATCGAAAAAAATAAATTATAAAATTAAATCATGAAGAAGCCGTTTCTGATAACAAAATAAGACAAACCTAGTATGGATAAGATAAAATGGTTTGCTTACGACCACATATCAAACTGACAAAAAAGGCTGTGTTAACTTGGCTAGAAAGTGTTTTATATCACACACACAAAATATTTGACAACACTAAAATATTTGAAGAGTCAAATGGGAGTTGAAAAAGCTAAGTCTATTTTTGTTTTATTTAATTTACAATTAATCAAAGCAATTACTTAGTTTTTGAACACTAGGGTTAAAAATAAATTTTGCAACAGTACTGTTGAAAACTATATAATAATAAAATACTAAAGTCCTACTCAAGATTCTTTTTTGGCGTTGGAAAAATAGTGTATATTACTCGAGTGACAGTGATCGTTTTCAAACTCGAAGCATTTCTAAATACCTCCTCATTTGAAAATTTTCGCTTACAACACTTGTTACGTAATATACTGCTACCTCCTATTACTCGAAGTAAAAAATGTCATTCATTTGTTTGTAAATTTTCGTTTTGCCTAATTTAAGCCGTGACATGACATCCATATATATATATATATATATATATATATATATATATATATATATATATATATATATATATATATATATATATATATATATATATATATATATATATATATATATATATATATATATATATATATATGTATATGTTTTCATTCCACTTACACCAACGTCATAACAAGAAAATGATCCTTGTTTCATCCAGATTTAATATATATATATATATATATATATATATATATATATATATATATATATATATATATATATATTTTTTTTGTTAAAATATAAAACTGAATATCAAATAAACATATGTTGATTTATTACAAGTATATTACTGCATTTAATAATTAATTTTAACTTCCCGTTTAGCAGCCCATATATTATATATATATATATATATATATATATATATATATATATATATATATATATATATATATATATATATATACTACATGCACTGTCACAGGTTATAGCTACCAGATGGGAATCTTCTTGATACAGTAGCATAGCCAAGGAAAGCGCGGAGAGGCGAATTTTTTGAAAAATATAAAATGGGGTTTTTTTGACGTTTGACAGTCCCCAGAACATAAAAAAACACATTTTTAGAAAAGAAAATACGATAGCTATACGGATGTGTGTTTAAATAAAATTTGCGCGCATGATAACTTGAGAAAAGCCAAATCGATTTTGGTTAAATGTATAAAAACCCAAATAATTCAAAATACCAGGTCGTGCTAAGATTGGCTTGTAATGAAATAATTTCGTGAATTGTAAATTATATTAAGTGGTCTTACATTTTTCTTTATTTATATTAAGGTAATTCCGGGTTACATGCCCCACCGGTACAGATGCCCCGATCGGCAAATATTCGGGCTTAATCGTTAGTTGGCGCCATAAGTATGGTGGTTGTTTACTTGTTGTATGTTTAGCGAGAGGCACAATTAATAATCCAATAATATCTCTTCAATCGTGAAATATTTAAGAAAAAAGGTAAGAATTGATAAATTACTACTATGATCTAATTTAGGTGAGCACATATCGCAGCGAAAAATGTTTTCGTTTAATTTTTACAGCTGTATTCTTGAATCCTTGTTTGAAAGGGTCTATTGGCTTACTTTAGAATATAAAATGGTTGACAAATTCTTTACTGGTGCATTTTAATATACTGGGGCATCTCTCCCGTACAGAAAGGATAGATGGCCAAAAATAATACGGGATAGATGCCCCATATGAATGTTTGTATTTTGTAAATTTAGATAGTATATTAATGACTAAATTTTATTTTAGATAATATGCCGACCCGATTCAAACGAAAACAATCTGCTAAGCCAAGAAAACAGTGGCGTGAAGAACATTTAGTAGCTGCTATTGAGGCTATAAATTCTGGTGAGATGGGCACTAATGAAGCTTCAGCTGCCTTTGGTGTACCATCTAGAACGTTACGTCGGCGCATCAAATCAGGAATTACCAGGGATCTTCCTCTAGGCCCTGAAGGATGCTTAGGCACTGTAAATGAAAAACGACTAGTAAAACATGTACAGAAATTGGAAAAATGTGGTTTTGCGCTTGATAGAGAGTCACTTAGATCCCTTGCTTATCAGTTTGCTGAAAAATTGAAAATTAAGCACAGATTTAATCGTGAAACACAAATGGCAGGCTATGACTGGCTTAACTCGTTTTTGCGACGTAACCAAGAAGTGAGTGTTAGAGCAGCTCAAGGATTGTCTATTGCTAGGGCAGAAGGTATGGATCGTACGGAAGTAAATAAATTTTTTGATCTGCTTAATGAGGTTTACACGGAATACCATGTTTGTAAAACCGAGTAATATTTTTAACATGGACGAGACCGGCTTTCAAATCAACAACGAAGCCGGAAAAGTTATTGCAACTAAGGGAGCCAAAGATGTCCATGTACTCAGTTCAAGTGAAAGAGGTGAGAACATAACAATAATAGCTTGCTGCAATGCCGAAGGCAATTTTATACCACCAGTGCTCATATTTAAAGGAGTAAGAGAAAAGCAGGAATTTAAAGATGGACTTCCACCAGGGTCAACAGTTTTTATGAACAAAAAGTCGTCCTATATCTCATCAGATCTCTTTCTAAAATGGCTTCAAGAACATTTTGTTCCTAAAAAGCCTCCTGGTCCAACTATTTTAATACTCGACGGACATTCATCCCATAGGAATTCTATGGAAATGCTCAACTTCGCAGAACAAAATGAAATAATTTTAGTGTGCTTACCAAGCCATTGCACCCAAGCCATACAGCCACTTGACAGATCATTTTTCCGGCCCTTAAAACATTTTTTAAGAAAAGAAGCCAGACAATGGATGATAAATCACCCTGGGAGACGTCTTACTCGCCTGCAAGTTGGTAAAATCATAGGAGCTGCATGGGGTAAAGCAGCTAATGTTGAAACTGGTGTCTCTGGGTTTCGGGCATCAGGAATTTTCCCACTTGATCCGGCGGCCATTCCTGACCATTTTTATCACATTTCGGATAATATGTCTCAACATACAGTGGAAAATTCTACAGGTAAAAAGAGCTCTTCTTTAAAGGAACATCAAAACCCAAATTCTGTTTTAGAGGCAGCCCCGGAAAAAGCTCAGTCCGACAAATCTATTTTAGAAAAAGTTAGCGTAGAACAAGAACCGGTTCCAGGTACAAGCTCAATGATAGTACCAGATGGTGTTCATCCAAAAGAAACCCCTTCAAAATATCTGCAAGATATTAGTCCGGTGCCAATTCTTCCAAAATCAATTAAAAAACGAAAGAAGCAATCTGCCGAAGTTTTGACAAAGCGAAACCCAAAATCAAAAAAAAATATTGAAGACGATTTTTCCTCCTCGGATGATAAACCACTTGCTGTTTATGTAAAAAAGGGTAAAAGGTCCCCATCTACAAGTTCTGCTAAGGAATCAGAATCTTGCATAGAATGCTGGGAAAATTATTATGAAACAACTAACAAGGCAGATTGGTTAAAATGTTTGGGATGTGACAAGTGGTTTCATGAGACGTGTACAATATATGGGGACCACTGCGTCACATGTGGACGTGAAAAACTAAGGACTGCAAATCATGACCGTGCCAAGAAAAAAGTATTCTTATAAACATAGAGTCTTTGTCATATTATTAGAAAATAAGTTTAAGTTAAAAATTTCCTGTTATTTTTAATAATCTTATTTATGTATGTTAAGATGATAAAAATAATGAAAGTTCCTTCTTTTCCTTTATGGGGCGACTCTCCCAGAGTGGGGCACCTGACCCAAACTGCAAGGGCAACTCTCCTTAACTGCCGGGAGAGATGGCCAAAAAAGTTGTTTATGTTAAAAAAATTTTACAAAAAAAAAATAAAAATTTTAAGTTTTTTAAACATGTTATGTCGTGTCTAAATAAATATGTTATTTTTTTATCATAGGCTTTTTAATTTAAAATATTATTTGAATTTTTAATCACATATTTTGCTTAAGTGAGGCATCTAACCCTGATTTACCTTATAACTACAATAATACAATGCTACTTACTGTTGCAGTTTAGTTTAATTACGCTGGTATTTCATTTTTGCCTTTAAATTACGGTGCAACACTTCTATATCTGCTATTTTGAGAACAGTTAATCAATATCGATGAGAAAAAATGGTATTTCCGTACTGCGTGCAATAAGCGGACCCACGTGGCAATTTAAAAAATGAAAACTCATACAAAGCTAGCCATCAAAATATAAAAGCTGTTATAAAAAACTTTATTGTATTCTGTATTTTTGTCACTCCGATGGTTTTCCATTTAATGCAGTATGATATAATTACCGGGCCAGCTTGTACATTTGTACCTATAAATAGCTTAAACGTTATGAAGCATTGATACACAATATTATAAAATTTTACTTTAAGTAAAAAATATTGTAGGGTTTTTCCGTTACAATTTGTCTCTAATAATATATACCTAAGTATTATTTGCTGGAGTTAAGCTAAGTACACACTATTAATTAACAAGTGACGTGTTAATACCTAACGTCAAAACATACAATACATCGACTGAACACACTTCTCTGACGGTTGAATTAAAGTTGCATGAGGACCATGAGCCTGAACAACTTCTTACAGATTCGATCGTCCTTTACGCATTTAGGTAAAACGTACCATTATATAGTCGATTTTTCCTGCTCTGATTGGTTGAGATCAAACACAGGTACGTTTTGCCAAATGTGACTAAAAGGCGATACATTTTGCCGTGTCTCCTTCCCACAGCTCATAATCGGACCAAACGTAGGTACGTGTTGCCAAACTGCACTAAAACCTGATGCATTATGCCTACTGATATGCATAAAAATTTATTGCTTTTGGGTTTTTTAGGAATAAGTACAATTTAAAGGCAAAATTATACTAAATAAATCCAAGTTGGCGAATTGAAATGACAACATCTCCAGAAATACAGTCACGCCACGCGCCGCCATTATTACAAAAAAGGGCAAAGTTTTAAAGTGTATTTTTCACATTTTTGGTTTTTGATTTAAGTTGAAACTCTGAAAAGTGAGATTTTCTTCAAAACTTTTTATTTGTAACAATTTTATATTTTATATATATATATATATATATATATATATATATATATATCTTCTTCATACAGTATATATATATATATATATATATATATATATATATATATATATATATATATATTACATATACATATACATCGCCGTTTCGTTCTTTATATTGAGCTTTCTCAAGATTTAAATTGTGGCTGGTGGATGTACCGACAAGTAAGCTAGTTGACAGGTTTAGCAGTGTATCGCCCGGCATCTGTGGTACCGCAAGGTTCTGTTGTAACGCAATTTAACGACACTCAGTCAAAAGGCCGCTGCATTAAAATATAAAGTTGGAAGATTTATCTTCCATAATAGCTTAAAGCAAGGATAACAACCTAGTCGCCTAACAGTTTTGACGCCTACGAAAGAAAAATTGATTGTGGAGACGATGGGGATTGTCGGAGATTGGGGCATCCATTGACCAAGGCTGATATTCGAGAGGTCATTTATACATTTGTATCCAAGCAAGTTGGAAATGACCCTTAGTGGAATCATAACAGGCCAGCTTATGAATTTGTCAATGACTTTGACTCGAGAAGTAACCTAACCCAGAGACTCAAACCTAAAAACTCAACGGGCATCAGTAGGTCGCGTAGCAATTACAGAATATTTCGAGAATTTAACATCTTCATTTAAAAAAACTTGCCCAGAAGTTGTTTAAAATTATGATGAAACAAAATAAATTTTGTACTAAGAGGACGAAAGCGTGTTAGCTTGTTGAAAGAATTCAAGCACATTTTTAGTCTTCAGTCAGCTTTATGTTTTGTGGCACTGCTAACGGTAAAGTTCTCCCTCCGATGGTTCTTTAAGTCTAAAAACCTTTATGAGAATTGAACTAAGGGCGGACCACCAGGAACAGTCTACAGAAACCGTAGTTCTGGGTGGTTCGACACGAATTTATTCGAGGTAGGATTCTTGAAAATACTTCTTCCACATAACACAGAATTGGTGGAAAAAGTATTTGTAATTGGGGATAATTTAGCATCTGACTTTTCGCCTGAAGTTGTTAAAATTTCAGTTGTTGTTGTATACGCTCCTTTGAAAAGACAATGGAGCATGTTTCTTGATTTCGACAGTTCTTCAGAACCGGATGACGACGACGTGTTGTTGCCTGAATTAAAGAAGTAGAGAGGTGCCGACTATAGTAACCTTAGCACTATTTGCTAATAGGATTACCGTTACTATCAACTAAAAAGAGATAAGATCTGCTGCATCACTTGCTACAAGTGGTTTTCGGGACAATGCAATAAAGGTTCAAAAAATCCGCCTTATGAATAAATATAAAAAGTTAATTTATTTGTTAATTAAAGAAGTATGTTTATTTTTTTATTGTGTTTGCAATCCAAGTTTGTAAAATATGTTTTAAAAAAGCGTTTCTTAATAAATGACTTATTTTTTTCAATTTAGTGTTTCTTTTATGTCATTTTTTTTTTGTAGAATAGGTAGGTACTTATAAATATATAACTTTTGGAAACTCCGCATAATGGTTATCTTTGACTTTTAGGCAAACTAAATGCCACGTCAAAGTAACCCCACACTCAAACTTACTTTGAAACCCTTTAAAAAAATATATAACAGTTTCTAAAAAACTAAGGATGTTAATTTAGGACACATCTCAAAGCCAAGACATCAATTGGTAAAATGAGATAAAATAATCTTGTCTTAAGGCCACATTTTATGTGTATTCTAAAAAAAATCTCTGAAAACGTGTCAAAATATCCTTGGTTTACGGTAGTATCCTATATTTAAATAGGCAGATAAGAAGGTTAACTTATAAACTAAAATTCCATAGTATAAAGTATATAATTACTAACTCTACTAAAATCATTAATTAAACTGCTGGACACTGAAAGTGATAGATGTCAATATTTAATTGATTTTTAAAGTTTAATATTTTTAATACGCACCAAAATATTTAGTTGCATTTTTCAGAACTAGAATGCTTTAAGAGTAAAATGTTCAAAGTAATTGGTAAGAATATACAAATTTTATCACAAATATCATGTACATGGTGTTTATAAAACTCTGACATTTTTGTAAAACTTTTATACAGAATAGTATTTCTTTATTTCATCTACCAACCCCAAATAGTATATAAGTAATATAATATTAATGATTAAGTTAAATCAAGTTATCATCGCTAACCAAAAAATAAGGATACATGAATGCACAACAATGGCATTTAACGTTAAAAAAGTGTGTCTAATATTTATTTTATTAGTGTTTACTAACAGAAGAAAAATACAACTGGTTCCCTATTAATATGTTGGAAGTACCTGTCGATTATTCGGATACGCAACATTCAAGTTAAAAAATATAGAAAAAACAATGCATTCTAATGGATTTTGTCACACTGCCCAGTTTCTGTGTATTTATGTAAATATTTGAAATACTAAATATAAAACAAGGTCTCGTTTTATGTTTATTTTACTTTTTATTTTATTTGACCGTCAAAACATCTCAATCTAACTTAGCTTCCATGCCAAAAATACCAAATGAATGTTCAGTACAGTAAAGCCCGGTAGTTTAAACTTGTATCAAATAATTCAAAAACATATTAATATAATTGTAAAAAATTATATCTAATAAATATAAAATCATGAATCCGTCACCACAACTACACAATAAATAAATAAAAAAAATGTTTTGAATATGTCGAATGCATTAATTTTATGTTTACAGTGATACATTTAAAGTGTTGATCATAGGCGCTTCTGGAAAATTTTTCAGGGGAAGCAAAATTAAAGAAAATATATTAATCCACCCCTTTCCCCTGGATAGACATAAGATAGTAGGTATTTGAATTATTAATTTATATAATTAAATTATATACTTATTAACAATAACCAAAAATACAAAATTTAAACAATTTATAATCGCAATATTATAGTACTAAAAATTCAGTCACTCATAACTAAAAGTTTTATGAACATGAAGAAAAACATAACAATATTTTGTCTTATTGCAATTTGAACTTGATTGATTAAGGTCCAAATATATAGGCTAACACGCATAATTTCGGCCAATGTTGGTTGTTCAATTGTGTAATAGGGCAATAGTGTTTCATCAGGTCTTCTCATCATCAGGCTTGCAAAATAAGTGGCAAAGTTGGCTTCTGGGAGTTCCCTGTCGCCAGCGCTCTTAAAGAATGGATCCTTTGATCTATGTGACAGCAAGACATCCTCTAAAAAAATCGGTAAATTTCCTTTACTCGGAACTTCTCTCGTTATGATTTTTTTCCCATTTGTTAGGAATAGTGAAGTGTGTCCTAATATAGTTCAGTACATAGTCACAGTATACATGTGTTACATATAATGTCTTTTTTAACATTTATATTGGGTGCCATTTTGTTCCATCATATTGGATTTCTACCAATATTTTACTAGTTTCTTTCTAACCATGCCACACTTGACTTTTGGGCATAATTTAAAATAAATTCAAGAAGAGGTTTTTACATTGACGCCAACCGTCATTTTGCCACGTCATGTTGAATTTGTATCTCTTTATCCCATTTTCACATTTAATTTTTCTGCAAACTTTAATTTCAATTAAACAAGATTTTTTACGTTGATTTTTTAAAAATTTTCTTTGGCTGCTGTCTTGTTTCGCCATCTTAAATTCGTACTACATCTTTACCAGTTTATCTCTATATCACACTTAATTCTGGCACAAAAATTGAAATTAATTTATTAAGTAGTATTTTCAGGATGATTTTTTAAATATTTTTTATTAGGCCGCTGTTTTGTTTTGTTATCTTGGTTTCATATCAAACTGTTACCAGTTCATTCCTATGTAACACTTGATTTTTGTGCAAAATTTGAAGTAAATTGGATGAATAGTTTTTTTAATAATAGTTTTTTTAACATTGTTCCACCATTTTGGATTTTTACTAAATTATTACCAGGTCATCCCCATATGACCCATATTTTTTTGACTAAAATTTATCAAGTAGTACTGACACACAGACAGACCTATAGTTGGAATTGGGAAAACATATTTTTTGGTGTCTAGGGACGCTAAAACGTGACGATATGTAAAAACTGAGAGGGTGATTTTTTTACGATTACAAACATTTTATTTGGCCGCAGTTTTGTTCCGCCATCTTGAATTAGTTGCTCACTATACCACAATTATTTATGGCACATAATTTGAAATCAATCCATTAAGTAGTTTTTCAGAATGAAATTTTAAATATTTTATTATGCCGCCATTTTGTTCAAATATTACCATCATCCTCATATGACCCTTAATTTTTTATCAAAATCTGAAGTCAATCGGGTAAGCAGTTTTTAGCAATGCCGCGAACAGACATATAGACAGTCCGACGGAATTAAGAAAACATGTTTTTCGGCACCTAGGGACCCTGAAACGTGAAGATCTGAAAAATCTCGCAGGGTGATTTCTTCACGTTTAGAATATTTCCCTTTTACGAGGGAAGTAAAAAAGCGTGTTCTTTGGCTTTATATTGTTTCTCCTCGGTATTCCTGTCTCCTCGCTGGGGTATCTTAGGATCCCGCTAACAGATTGTTGTGGTTTGGTTTTTAGAAATTTGTTGCAAATTTTGCAGGTAATTAACCAGTTTAAAAGTAAAGGTATCTTGAGGTAAGTAGGCTTTTATACTGGTTATAAAGAGGTTATGCAACTTAAAAAAAAAACATCTATTCTGAAAGTTCACAAAAATAATTTTAATTTTTTACTTGCTATAATACAATTTTTTAAAGGGGGAGAGTTAATTAACCTTAGTCATATTATATGACATTTCTAATAATGTAATAATCTGTTTAGTTTAACATCCTATATTTCGAACAGGAACAGGAGACTATTACTTTTGCAATACCCTATATAATCAAACAAAATTTATATTTTTATGATCTGCTAATCCAGATATCCAAGTATAAAAAAATGTATGGCATACACCGAGGGATACACCTTTTAAAAAAACGTTTGTATGGTTAATTTTTGGGACAATCTCTACATTTAAAAACATGTTTTTAAGTGAAATTTTGGAAATGCTTATGTCTATTGAAAAAAATAAAAACTAACTTTTCGAATTTATGCTTTGAGTTTAAAACTTATAGATATTGACATTTTTGGCTACAAAAGAAACACGTTATTTTTTATTTATGCAACTAGAGGAAAATAAAAACCATTTTAAAAAGAAAAAAAATATTACTAAAATTTAAAATTTAAATTTCGGTGCCTATTCTATAGGGCCTTGAAATATAGCCGAAAAAATTTTTATTACTCTATCATACTGTAAGCTGAGAAAAACTTTAGAAAAATGAAGGACCAATAAGATCGTATTTAAAAAATTGTGTATTGGAAGATAAAGGTTGATATGTAAAAAAAATGCGAAAGATATTAACAAACTTAATGTCTTTTCTTGTTACGAAAATATTAAAATCCGTTTGTAACACTTATTTATTTTGTCCAGCAATTTAGTTTCATTCCGTCACATTTTAAAATTATTGTGTTTTTTTTTGATGATTTGTGCCATTGTTCCTACTGAAAATAGATTAGAAGGCCAGCCTGCTCCTTTTCCTGTTTTTGATTCAACTGCTAAAACATGTATACTTTCTTCAGCAGTGGTACCGTTTTCATCATCAATTGTGAGTAAATTGTGTAGGCTCTATCAAAGAAAAAAATAGGAAGCGTCGAGTTTTTACTTTAATAACTATCTTGTGGGGGCAATCATAACATCACCTGCATGGATCTCGCGCTTTATATTCGACAGAGCTTAAGCTTTGCTGTAGTCTGTTGGTCCATCGACCACTTTCTTGGATTTAATAACAGCAAGGCACACTTTGTTTGCATGGTTCTTTGTCGCAAAAAACTTCCTTGAACTTTCTGCTCAGCAGTATGTACAGATCCTCTCTGCAGATGCTATTGTGTAGAATGATTCAGATTTAATATGGGTAAAAAATTGTCAGGGACTAACTTTCATTAAACAAAAAATATATCCCATTAGATCTCCACTCGTTATCCGAATACGGGGGTTAATAGAATAATGTATCATTTTCATGCAAATTAATTATTAGCTCAACCGCAGAACAGGGTGTCCGAAAATTTCGTTCTAATATTGGGAGGGGCTATTCTACATATGCAAATAATAAGAAAGGTGCCTGTGAATATGGGTCCGGAAAGGGTCGTTTTCAAGATATATGGTGTTAAACTATTTTTTAGTTTTATTATGTGCCTCGTACGTTTTTAGAAAAATATATTCCAAATTTTACACACAATAAAATAATGTATGTCTATATAAGAGTCCTAATACGTTTTAGAGAAATATAGATAGTGTAATTTTTTTTTGGAGACACGACCGTCTTGACCACCCTAAAAAATTGCTGTTGTAACGCTATCCTAGTTTGGTAATACTACCTTTATTTTATAAATTTTGTATCTCCTTTTGAACTCTTTTGATATCTTGTACCGTTTTAAAATAATTTAGAAAAATGTGTTTAAAACATAGTCAGTTTTAATGGTTTTAACCTTAGTTTTAGATGCAGCTTTTATTATCTAAATTACAAGCCAAAAACATATTTATTAGTTTTTTCATTGTAATTTAGATAATAAAAGCAAGTTAAAACTGAGGTTTAAACCATTAAAACTCTCCATGTTTTAAACACATTTTTCTATACAACTTCGAAACGATGCAAGATATCAAAAAAGTTTAAGGAATATAACATTTGTAAAATAAAGCAGGAAATTGGTAGTACCAAACTAGATCCGTGTCGCTACAGCAAAAAACGATATTTTCAGAAGAATTGATATACTAATCAAAGCATTAAAACTGTGGCCATTTTAATTTAATTATCGACAGTAATTAAAACCACACAAAAGAATATAAATAAAACAGAAACAAACTCCGACTGCAAGAAAAAGTTAGGTTAAGACAGAAGAGAGAGAAAGAGCTTTAAAACTGTTAAAATATTATCCAGTCCGATACCAATCCCCGTCTTTATCGTGAAACAAATTCAATCAATTAATCGCCGTGTATATCGCGATTTTCAAGTGGATGAACTACATCGTACGTTTCAAGTACGAGGCACATAAAAAAATCGGTAAATTTCCTTTATCCGGAACTTCCCTCCTTTCCTTTTATTAGGAATAGTAAAGTGTAACCCAATTTAGTTTCGCACATAGTCATTTAGTATACTGCCTTTTCAAGCATTTTTATTGGGCGACTTTTTGTTTCACCATATTGGATTCGTACCAATATTTTACCAGTTTCTACCTAAGCCATACCTAATTTTTGGACATGATTTATAATAAATTGAATAGGTAGTTTTTACACTGATAATTGTAAGCCCTCCATTTTGTATCGTCATGTTAAGCTTGTACCAGTTAATATTTGTATCAAATTCAATTTTGCTACAAGATTTGTCATTGAGTAAGAAGTTTTTTCTGGCCGCTATTTTATTTCGCCACCTTAAATTCACACCACAATTTTACCAATTTTAGCAATTATCTCTATAACACACTTGCCAAAAATTTGAAATTATTCTCATAAGTATTTAAGGCTGATTTTTTTAAATAATTTATTAAACCGCCATTTTGTTTTGCTGTCTTGGATTCGTATCAAAATATTACGGGTTGATTCCTATGCAACACTTATTTTTTGTGTAAAATTTGAGGTAAATTGGAAAATTCATTTTTTAGTAATAATTTTTTTAACATTTCACTATGCCGTCATTTTGGAATTTTACCAAAATATTACCAGGTTTAAGTTATGCTGTAAACTGACGGATAGATAGAGAGACCACCAGAGAGAACAATGGAATTGAGAAAACATATTTATTCGCATCTAGAGACTCTAGAACGTGAAGATATGTAAAACCTGGATTTTTTTTCACGCTTACGAGTATTTTATTTGTCGCCAATTTGTCCCACCATCTTGAATTCGTTCCACAGTTTTACCAGTTCATCTCTATACTTCCACTAATTCTTACACAAAAATTGATATCAATTTATTAAGTGTTTTTTTCAGGCTGAATTTATGTTTCGCCATTTTGATTCATACCAAAATTTTACCAGTGGATTATTACGTAATTTTTAATTTTTATGCAAAATCTGAGGTATATTGGAAAAGTAGTTTTTTAGTAATATTTTTTTTAACACGTGACTAAGCCGCCATTTTGTTTCCGATATCTTGGAACCCAGAAACGTTTCGTGATTAAAATACTTCCTTTTTAGGAGGGAAGAAAACTAAAAAATATTTAAAACTTTAACAACCTGTGTCTTGAAAACGAAACCTTCCCAGACTCATATTCAACAGAACTTTTTTATTATTTCCATATGTAGAGTCGCTTCTCTAAGTATTCTAGCGGAATTTCCGGATAACCTGTATAGGTCATTATATTAAAAATAAGAAAAAAGTTGATAATTTTCTCATATAATTGATAATTGATGTTCATTGTTTATTGAATATAAATTTGAATTCTTCATAAAAATTCAAGATACTTTTATATTTAACATTTTTGTATATGTTTTATAACAAACATAAATAAAGCATTGGATCACCTTGTAGTGTCCAAATTAGTGATGGATGTATTAATTAAATTGTTCACATAAGCGGCTCCATCTGAAATTTCTTATTTTAAAACAAAAGTTCGTTCGTTCATTTTGGTACCGTTTTTTAAATTTATATTATGCAAAAATGAATTGTTATCCAAACTGTAAAAATGTGCTAAATCTCAGTTCAATATCTCAACAAGAAGTGAGAAGTGGGCCAAAATTTGGTTCGGTCAACCAATAGGAAACAAATACAAGTTCTTTGCATTAATTATGTTAGCGTCATCACTTCTGACTTTAAATTCATTTATTCGTTGTTCTTGTTTTTCTGCAAACAAACAGCTGAATTAGTAACTAATTATCATTTGTACGGAAAGGTTACAATTACAATAATGTATTCGGAAAACAAATGAAGATAGATGAAAAGAGGATTCCAAAAATATTATCTCACATTTTCGGGGGGGATACAATTTTGCAAAAAAACGGAGTTTCACATAACTTCTTGGGTGGATTAGACCCTGTCAAACTGGAATTACTATCCGACGTTTCGCCTTTCAATTGCACGAGGCATCTGGGGAGTTTTACTCTTTGAGATCTGAAAGAATAATGATTTCTTAATGGACCAAATCCGTGAAGCCTTCCGTTCTACATACCAAAGAGTGAGTTTTGAAGAAAAGAAATTAAAACAATTGACTAATAATAGGCTAAACAAAATATTTAGACATCTTTTTGCGTTTCGAAATTATGCAACTTTAAATTTTACAAATAAATATTGTTAGGTGCACTTGCTTTGTCCGGCAGTTTAGTTGACAGTTAATATTTGTTGTGTATGATCTTAGCAGTTTGTATTAAATAATGACATAGACATTTTCAGTATACTGCAAAATCATATGATATGTTCTCCTTATGATCTCCTTTTGGTCAGCCTCTAATCCCACTGCTTCAGTGACAGTATCTCAAAAATTAAGAAGGATTTACTGTGAATATCGGCGGGAGCCTTTTTAAAAGAGCACTTGGCAGTTATTAAATCCTTTTAAAATTAACATGGCACTGTAGTTATAGTTTGCAGCTAATAAGTTCACTGACATAAAGAAAAATTAAAATACGAAATTTTGTTTACCCGAAACTTCCCTCGTTATGAATCATTCCTTTTATTAGGAATAGCAAAGTGGGACCCAATGTAGTTCTGTGCATAGTAATTTAGTAACACATCTATACTGTCTTTTCTTGGATTCATTCTAATATATTACCAGTTTCTACCTATTTCATTGTCATCTTGAATTCGCATCAGTTTATCCCTATATTATTAACATTTATTGGTTTTTGATTTTTTTAAAACATTTTATTAGGCCGTCATTTTGTTTTTACTATTTTGAATTCATGCGAAAATGTAATTGATAACAAAATTTGAAGTCAATCGGATAAGTAGTTTCTAAGCTATGCCACGAACTGACAGACAGACCGACGGAATTGAGAAAACATATCTTTGGCTTCTAGGGACGCGTAAACGTGAAGATACGTGAAATATTTTATTTGCCCGCCATTTTGTTCTGCCATCTTGAATTCGCACCAGTTCCTGTCTATACCACAATTAATTATTACACAAAATTTTAAATCAATCCTTTAAGTACTTTTTTCAGGCATAATTTTTTAATATTTACTAAGTCGCCATTTTGTTTCGCCACTTTGGAGTCGTACCAAAATTTTACCAGTTGATTCCTACATAATATTTAGTCAAGTTAATTGGAAAAATAGTTTTTTAGAAATCATTTTTTAACATTTCACTAGACCGCCATTTTGTTTCGCCACATTGGATCTTAACAAAATGTTACCAAATTATCCCCATATTATCCTTAATTTTTGACCAGCCATTCTGATAAGTAGTTTTTTAGCGATGTCGCGAAAAGACACACCGACAGACAGACAGACGGAATTGAGAAAACAGGTTTTTAGGCATCTAGGGACCCTGAAACGTAAAAGATCCCTTTTACGAGGGAAGAAATAAATTCAGTAAGTAGTTGTTACACTGATTTTTTAAGACCGCCATTTTGTCATGTCATGTTGAATTACTACCAGTTTATCTCTTTATTCTTAACATTTAGTTTTTCTGCAAAATTTAAATTAAAAGAGAAGATTTTTTTAAACATTTTATTTAGCCGTCTTTGATTCGTACCGCGACTACCTGTTTATCTCTGTATCACACTCCATGCTTTCACAAAATTTGAAATTAATCTAATGACTAGTTTTCGGGTTGATTTTTTAAATATTTTTTTAGGCCGCCGTTTTGTTTTTGCCATTTTCGATTCATAGTAAAATGTTACCAATTCCTTCCTATATACCTAACACTTTTTTGCAAAATTTGAGGCCAATTGGATAATTCGTGTTTTTTGAGTAATAATTTTTTCAACGTTTCACTTGGCCGCCATCTTGTTCCCCCATATTGGATTTTTACCACAATATTACTCAGTCATTCTCATATGACCCGTAATTTTTGACCGAACTTTGGAGTCAATCGGATAGGTAGTTAAAGACAGACACATCGACAGGCAGTCCAACGGAATTGAGTTTAAATATTGTACAAAATTTGAAATCAATCCATTAAGTATTTTTTTCAGTCCTAATTTTTAAATATTAGATTAAGCCGCCATTTTGTTTCACCATCTTGGTTTCGCACCAAAATTTTCCCGGTAGATTTCTATATAATACTTAACTTTTGTGCAAAATTTAAACTAAATTGGATAAGTAGTTTTTCAGTTATAATTTTTTTTAAATCTCACTAGGCCGCCATGTTGTTTCGCCATATTGGATTTTTACCAAAATATTACCAAGTCATCCCCATACGACCGTTAAGTAATGACCAAAATTTAAAGTCAATCCGGTAAGTAGTTTTTTAGCTTTGTCGCGAAAAGAGAGACCGACCCACAGACCGACAGACAGACAGACCGACGGAATTGAGAAAATATGTTTTTAGGCATCTAGCGTAAAAACTCTGAAAAAATGTCGGAGGATGATTTTTTTCACGATTACATTACCTCCCTTTTATCAGCATTAGTATGTAAATGTATTAGATGTAAAAACAGTCAAAATAAAAAAAATCTTTATCGGTCTGACATATAATTCAAGAAAAAAAATGTCTTTAAATTTGATAATCGATTGACTGAAGCCCTAGATCAACTATTCCTTTCCATTTAATTTTTTTTTCTTGACAAAGCAAATTTACATAAGTATGCAATATACAATATTTTTTTCGCGTATATCAGATTTAGTCTACATCCTTTGGAAAAAGAAATATGACATGATGACAGGAATATGGGGTGTAATCGATCAACGGTTTTTAAGATCCTATTTTATCACCTATGTATGATAAATGAATTATGCACGAACATGTCATCCCCGAAAAAGTATCGACATGTATGTATTTTTATTTTATTTAGAAATCTTTTAAGCTGATCCATTTTTTGGTTGCATTGCAAGCGTTTTTGTTACATTTAATTGGTATATAAAATACGCGTTTGAGACCATGGAAGTTACGTTTTTACCGAATAGTAATATCTTCTGCGTTATACATACATTAAAAAAAATCGGTAAATTTCCTTTACCCGGAACTTCCCTCGTTATGAATATTTCCTTTTATTAGGAATAGCGAAGTGTGAACCAATTTAGTTCAATACATAGTTATTTAGGAACACATATATACTGTCATTTCAACATTTTTATTGGACGCCATTTTGTTCCAATATATTGATCACTACCAATATTTTACCAGTTTCTACCTATGCCATACTTGATTTTGGTCATATTTTAAAATGAATTCGATAGGTAGTTTTTACATTGACACGCACCGCGATTTTGTTAAGTCATGTTGAATTCGCATCAGTTTATCCTTATATCATATTTAATTTACAGTGAATTGAATAAGAAGATTTTTTTTCGTTAATTTTTTTAACATGTTATTTGGCCGCCATTCTGTTCCGCCATCTTGAATTCGTAACACAACTTTACCGAGTTATCTCTATATCACACTTAATGTTTGCACAAAATTTGAAATTAATCTAACAAGTAGTTTTTTTCAGACTGATTTTTTAAATATTTTATTAGGCTGCCATTTTGTTTTGCTACCTTATATTCATATCAAAATGTTACCAGTTCATTCTTATGTAACACTTGGTTTTTTTTGCAAAATTTGAGGTAAATTGGATAATTAGTTCTTTATTAATAATTTTTTAACGTTTCACTAGGCCGCCATCTTGTTTCGACATATTGGATTTTTACCAAAATATTACCAGGTCATCCCTAATTTTTATCCAAAATTTGAAATCAATCTGATGACTAGTTTTTAATCTATGCCGCGAACTGACAGACAGACACCTGCTTGAATGATTTTTTGAAATTAGACAAAAATTATTTTGCCGCCATTTTGTTCCGCCATCTTGAATTAGTACCACAGTTTTACGAGTTCATTTCTATACTACAATTAGTTATGGCACACAATTGGAAATCAGTTCATTAAGTAGTTTTTCAGGCTGAATTTCTAAATGTTTTATTAAGCCGCCATTTTGTTCGCCAATTCGTATTCGTACCAAAATTGTATCAGTTAATTGCTACATAATACTTGATCTTTGTGCAAATTGGGTAATTAGTTTCTTAAGACTTCGGACGACAGACGGAACGGACTTGAGATAGAAATTTGAGATACATTGAATAAGCACTTTCTTAGTAATAATTTTTTTAATATTTCACTAGGTCGTCATTTTGTTTTGCTCTATTGGATTTATAACAAAATATTACCAGGTCATCCATAATATGGCCCTTAATTTTTGACCAAAATTTGAAGTCAATCGGGTAAGTAGTTTTTTAGCTATGCCGCGAACAGACAGCCTGACAGACCAACAGACAGACAAACCGACGGAATCAAGAAAACATATTTTTCGTTATTCAGGGACCCTGAATCGTAAAAATCGTAAAAGTATTTTAGCTTGGCAATCAGTAAATTATGATTAATCATGTCAAATGCCTTTGTAAAATCAAGGAGTACCAAAATTATGTTCATTTTTTTATCCCATGCGCGAATTATGTCATCTGTAACATTAACTATGGTAACAGACGTGCTAAAATTTTTACGAAAGCCACATTGTGTATTTGGAATAATACTATTGGTAGTACAGTAAGTAAAAATGTGTATATACAATATTTTCTCAAATATTTTAGATAGCGCATAAGCAATACTTATAACTCGAAGATCATTAAAAGTTGAAGGTTTGGAAACTTTTGCCAAGGGTTTACCGATTGATATTTTCCATAATTTAGGAAAGTAATTTATTTCAAGATTACAGTTTATGATGTGAGTTAAATATTGATCGATAAACGGACTACAATACTTAAGAATTAGCGGAGAAATCTCATCAACAGCAGTAGCATTTGTTTTTATTTAAAATTGTATTCATATCAGCCACTTCAACCATTCGAAATGTAAATTTCAACTATTGGTTAAAAACATTGTTAGAATAATAGTCAATTCTTTCATCACAGTTTGACACGTTTTGGAGAAAAGTAGCAAAACAATTATTAATATCACTAGGGTCAGATATCTGGCTCGGAATCGAGCAATTCTTTTTATTTTCACATACATTGAAATTTTTAATCGCAGACCCTATTTTCCTATAGTCTTTCTCACTACACAAGGAATCAAGGTATATTTTTTTCTCTCTCCTGATTGTAGCTAAAGTAAAATTTTTTAAATGTTTATAATTATTCCAGTCCTCACTTTGCCTAGTTTGTTTATATCTACGCAAAGCGCTATCCCGTTGTTTCATAAAAGTTTTTATATTAGCCGATAACCAAGGGGCTTTAGGTTTTGTTATTTTTAATTCTTTTACAGGGGCATGGATATTAAATAATGTTAAAGTTAAGTCATTAAAGATTTTAATTTTATTATCGATATTATTTTCATAAATAATGTTATTCCAAGGCAGAATGTACATAGTGTCAAGAAAACTATTCAAATTAAAGTTCCTAAAACAACGATAGCGAATTATTCTAGGGATAAGAGGTTCCTTGGCCAGGTTTACATCACAATATATTACTTTATGATTGGAGATATTATCTGTGGGCATAACACCACATTTTATTATCAGTGTTCGATTGGTAACAAAGATTGCATCAATTAGACTAGCAGATGTGCCTGTTATTCGTGTCGGTTTGTCAGTAATCTGCTCCATATTATAATTCTCAAAAAACGATGCAAGCGGATTGTGCAAATTCATTAAATTTATATTAAAATCACCTAGACAAAATATTTCATCAGTAATAGGAAAATATACTGTCAAAGTCGGGTAAAAGTGTGTTAAAGTTCAAGGTAGGTGGTTGTAAAAAATAATAAAGGCGTATTGTTTGTGACCAATTTTAATTTTATAAGCCAAATATTCTAGTTGAGGGTGAATGTTAAAGTCAAAACTAATTTGTTCAGTTGTATAACTAGTTTTTATATAAGCAGCCACACCTTCTCCCCTTCCCAAGCGATCGTTCCTAAAAAAACGGTAATTTTGAATTTCAAATCGTCCAGATCCGTCTCCCTCAGAGAGCCAGGTTTCAGATAATAACATCACATCAAAATTATTAATTTGAATTATAGTTTTCAATTCATTGAAACCTGTAAACAGCGAACGGGCATTTAAGTGCCCAACCTTCATTCCAAAACTACAACTCTACTTCTCAGTAATCTTAAAGAAAAAATGTAAGTAATTTATAAACTATATTTTTAGAAATCGCGCGATAGTTACGGATAGAAACGTTAATGATAAAAGGAAGATGCTTGCGCGGCTTTTAGACGTCAATCTAATTCAGATGTTCTAAAATTAGTTGACCATTTTTTTGATTTTGATAAAGAAAAAAATGAAAAAGAATATATAACAGATTCTAACTTAATATCAGATTTTGAAGGTCCATGTTCTGATTCGGTTTATCTTAGAGCCCGAACGCGTATTTTACATCTCACTCAGCGAATTTTAAGAATGTCTTTTGATGAGAATGAGGTTAATGTAAGTCAAAAATTAAAATTCAAAAATGAAGCTTATGCTTCAGCAATGTACTTAGATGCTGACTTAGACGATAAAGTTAGGGAACCAGATTTAATTGTAAATGATCCTGTATTACAACCTTCTAGTTCAACTGTTATGCAATCACAAAGTCTTCCAAGTTCTTTAAGTAACAATTATTTTAAGTTCATAAGTTAGGAATTACGTTTGATGGTAATCCAAAAAATGTGATGTCTTTCATTTTGTTTGAATTTTGTTTTTGTTGTTTTGTTTTGTTCGAATCAGCTAGTGATTTATTTTCTCACAAGGCTATCTTTTGGCTACGGCATGTAAAACCATCTGTTGGTGATTGGGATTCTTTGATTGCGAAATTAAAGTCCGACTTTTTGGATTCTGATGTAGATGATGATACATGGAAACAAATTAGGGAGAAAAAACAATCTATTTGTGAAGCAGTTGTTTTGTATATAGCTTCCATGGAAGGTCTCTTTAGTTGATTATCTAATACTCCAGCCGAAGTAACGAAGGTCAAATATATTATACGGGGTTTACAAAAAGAGTATCGTCAACGGTTAGCGTTACAGGAAATATTGACGGTCGTTGAATTAAGTAGGTTATGTAAACGCTTAGAGCAAGCTGATATTTTAGGTCTTTCTTCTACTTCATCTACACGTCAGGTGTTAGAATTTAATAATGATGCGGAAAGAAATAAAGAACAGAAAGTAAAATTAACTAATAGGAAATTTAATAGAAAAAATAACAACAATAATTATAACGGTAAAAATAAATTCCATAAACCGCAAAATCATAACAACACTGATAGTAATAGTAAACCTATTAGCACAGATAGTAGTGTTTGCTGGAAGTGCGGTATACCGAACCATACGTTTAGATACTGCCAAGCTAACATAGATAAAAAGTTTTGTTTTAAATGTGGCGCACCTGATGTCACTTCGAAAAGCTGTTCTAAATGTTCGGGAAACGACCGAAGGGAAAACGTGTAGTTGACTCGCGTCTTACCTTACCTTCAGAAGTCAACCAAAGAGATAGTAATTTAAAGAGTAGTAAAAAGTCTGTAAATACGTCTGAAAAAAATAATTTCTGTAAGAAATTAGCTCCCGTTTTCTTGACGAAAAATAATGATAACAGGCCTTATTTGTCGGTTAAATTGTTTGACCAAAAAATTACTGCTTTGTTAGATAGTGGTGCAAATATTTCCATAGTAGGGAAATTCGGGTTAACCATATTAAATGCTTTAAATTTAAAAATTCACAGTTCGTCTCTGGAACATTTTGTAACAGCAGACGGTGCTAAACAAAAAATAAGGGGAGTTGTTAATTTACCTATTATTATGGGGGAATCAGTGCAACTTTTGCTTTCCTATGTAGTACCTTCGCTTTCACATTCTTTTATTTTTGGTAGTGATTTTTGTAAAAAATTTCAAGTTAAGATAGACTTTAAAAATAAGGAGTGGTACACTCAGAGTGATCTATCCGGAAGTAGTGTTGACACTTTATGTTCAGAAAATATTCTACTTTTTCAAGGTTGTGTTCTCTAGACGCTTTATCGGGAGATAAACAAGTACAAGCTAGGAATATTATTGATTTTTTTGAAATATTGAGTAGTAAAAATAGGTTAGCTCTTACAAATAAGATATCAATGGGCATTGACACAGGTGACGCTAAACCTTTCAAATTAAGACAATATTTATTGAGTCCTTTTATGTTAAAAATCCTAAATGATGAACTTGATGAAATGCTTAAGGTAGGTGTAGTTGAACCATCCCAAAGCCCGTGGAATAGTCCGGTACTGTTAGTGAAAAAATCAGCTGGTGAATACAGGCTTTCTTTGTTATGATGGAAGAAAATTGAACCAGTTCACTCGTCATGATAATTACCCACTTCAAAGGATTGATAGAATTCTTATTTCATTGCGTGGTGCTAAATTTATTTCTAGCATAGATTTGCGAAAAGCTTTTTGGCAAATTCCATTGGATCCCGCTTCTCGTGAGACAACTGCTTTTACCTTCCCATCAAGGGGTCTTTTTCATTTCAGAGTTGTTCCCTTTGGACTTTGTAATAGTGCTCAGACTCAACAAAGACTTGTAGATGCTTTGTTTGGTCCTAAATATGAGCCTATCTTTACCTATTTGAGGATCACATTCGTCTTCTTGGTGAGGTTAGGAATATTTTGTGGGAGGCAAATTTAACAATAAACTTGGAAAAATGTGAATTTTTTAAGACACGACTCAAGTATTTAGGTTATATTATTGAGGGAGGCCAAGGAATTCGTACGGATCCAGAAAAAGTATCAACAATGGTGAATTATTCCAGACCATCCACTACTATAGAGATTAAGAGGTTTATCGGCATGTGTAGTTGGTATAGGAGGTTTATTCATAACTTTTTATCTTTGGTGTCTCCAATAAATGATTTACTGAAAGGCAAGAAGAGAAAGCAAGCGATCGTTTGGTCATCAGAGGCAGAGGAATCTTTTATAAATATTAAAAATGCTCTTATCGCCGCACCAGTTTTATGTTCGCTTGTTTTTCAAAGACTTTTACTATTCAATGTGACGCTAGTGATACAGGCCTAGGTGGTGTTTTATAGCAAGAAATCGACGGTGGTGAAAGGGTTATTGCGTATTGTTCCAGGACTTTGTCGAAAGCTGAACGCAATTATACGGTTACTGAGCGAGAACTTTTGGCGTTACTATTTTCTCTAGAGAAATTTAGGATGTATGTTGAAGGCACAAAGTTTAGGGTTATTACAGATCACTATAGTCTCCTCTGGCTTAATAATCTTAAAGATCCGTCAGGCAGGTTAGCCAGGTGGTCGGTTAAGTTACAACAATATTCATTTGAACTTGTTCATAGAAAGGGTGCTTCTCATAAGGTCCCTGATGCACTATCTAGAATTCATTCGCATTCTCCAGATTGTAATGAAGCTGCTATCACTGATCTACCACTCGACCAATCAGATATTTGGTATTCTAATCTTCGGAATAAAATAAGTCAGGATCCTTCTTGTTATTCTCAGTGGAAAGTTGAAAATAACTTTTTATATAAGTAAATCCCTAACAATTTGCCGATTATTAGTAATATGTGTGAATGGAAACTTGTAGTACCGAAAAATTCCCGTGCTTCAGTTATTAAGAGTTGTCATGATCCACCTTCTTGTTCTCATTTTGGTTTCTATAAAACTCTTTCACGAATACAGGAAACCTTCTATTGGCCCAAAATGAAATATGACATTAATAAGTTTGTTAGGTCTTGTAAAGTATGTCAGTCACAGAAAATTACCAATTCTTCACCTTTGGGTAAGATGGACAAGGAAAAGTGTGTGCAGTATCCATTTCAGGTAATTGCCGTAGATATTATGGGTCCGTTGCCGAGATCTAAAGGTGGAAATTGTTTTTTGGTTGTGGTTACTTGTTGGTTTTCAAAGTATACCCTTTTATTCCCGATAAAAAAAGCTGTTGCTTCTACTATAGTGAAGTGGTTGGAAAATAATGTATTTCATATTTTCGGAGTACCTCAAATGATCATTTGTGATAATGGGTCTCAGTTTGCTGGCAAAACGTTTAAACAACTAACAGATTTGTATAAAATTAAGATATGGTTTACACCACGATATACGGCTCAATGCAATTTCGTGGAACGCACAAACAAAACTGTTGGTACTGCTATCAGAAGTTATATTGAGGATCATAAAGATTGGGATCTTCAGTTGTCAAAGATTCAGTTTGCCATAAACTCAGCTAAACATGAGGTTCATAATTTTGCTCCATCATTGATTATTTTTGGAAGATACGTTTCAATATCTGGTGATTATTACGGTCAAGTTTTACAAACTAGAGACATAGAACTCGATTCTCGTGATAGGAATGAGTATGTTAAGGATATTTCAGGTTTAGGTAAAATTTTTGAAGATGTGAAAACGAAATTAACGTTGGCTCATCAACGTTATAAGAAATCGTATGATTTGCGAAGGAAGGATATTCAGTTTAAAGTTGGAGATAAAGTTTGGCGTAGGAATAAAGTATTGTCAGAAGCACTGTCCGGATTTTCAGCTAAGTTGGCACCGAAATACGTTTTGTGTAGAATAATTAGTAAGAAGTCACGTTTGGTATATGGTTTAGAAAATATAGATGATAGTTTTGCGGGCGACTGGCATGTTAAGAATTTGAAACCATATTTTGGTTCAAATTCTGACGTTTTCGTAGGTTAGGAAACTTCTGTATGAAATTTCAGTTTTTGCTTTTCTTGGTCACATATCTTTTTATGTGCAAAATTAAGGCATTTTGTTGTTCTTGGTCACATATTGTTTTATGTGCAAGATGTAAAGTATTTTTCATAAGAAATTTTTGAGTGAAATTTCAGTTTTTGCTTTTCTTGGTCACATATCTCTTTATGTGCAAGATTAAGGCATTTTGTTGTCCTTGGTCACATATTGTTTAATGTGCAAGATGTAAAGTATTTTTGATAAGAAATTTCTGAGTGAAATTTCAGTTTTTGCTTTTCTTGGTCACATATTGTTTTATGTGCAAGATGTAAAGTATTTTTGTAAAGGAATTTCTGAGTGAAATTTCTATGTTCGCTTTTCTTGGTCGCATATCGTTTTATGTGCAAGATTAAGGCATTATTTTGATCCTGGTCACATTTTTCTTAATGTGCAAGTAAGGTATTTTAGCTGGAAAATTTCTGAGAAGATTTTTTTATTCAGCATGTGCAAGGCTTTAGCAGTTTCTGTAAGCTAAGAAATTTCGAATATAGCCTGTTTTTTTTGGATCCAGTTTATGTGTAGGGTTAGGTAGTTTTTGTTGTTTAAGGGTACCCACACTACTTAAGGCTACCTGTATTCGACGTCGACCTATGTTTTGAGCTCAGTTTTTATTTTTCTATCGACATTGCAGTTTCCGGTTATATTTTAGAAACGATAGTTAGTGGTTATGTTTAAGATAACGTTCAAAAGTCATATTTAAGATGAAAGGAGTTATATTTTAGTTACAAGTCTTATTGTTGGATCTATTAGTTGTGTATAACATGTTAGATCGAATGCAGACGACGTCAGTAAGTTAAATACTTTTCAGTATTGCTAAGACGTTTACTTGTATGTTTAGCCGTTTAGAAGAGTATATCCTGATCATGACCTTACCGATTTTGACCTCCCGATTTTGACCTCCTGATTTTGACGCTTTAGGCCGTATGGTACGCGTAGTTATCAAACTAAACGGAAAGTATATAAAAGAAACTCGTTACAACTCGTTCTGAGTAGTTTACTATAAAATATGTTGAAGTGGATGTTTTTATAAAAAAAAAAATATTTAAGGGTTAATATTTTTTTTTTTTTTTGGAGGAGAATGGTGTAGCATTATATTTTTCATGAGCTAAATTGTTTCATTTGGTGAACAGTTTAATTCACGCCGATATATATTAGAAGTAATTTGGGTTGTCTATAAGTGGGATTTATAACGTAATATTTAATTTTAGGGTGGAAATGTCGTTTTTTTTATAATTTGTACATAAATCAAAACAAGTAATTTACTTCATATTTATTTTTACGTTGCCATCCAGATAAAATCACAATATTTTCCAATCATTTTAATATTCAAAGCAGGTAAAGGAATTTTATATTTAATATGAACATATCCTTTTGGTACTCTCAAGTCATGGATTCACGGCGTCGACGTCGACTTGCGTTTCTACTTTCGGTTTTCAGTTGCAGTGTTGCCGAATCGAGTTAATGATTTTTCTTAAGTTTCATGGTGAATTTGAATTTGCCGCTTCCTTTCACGAGTCACTTTACTGACTATTTCCGTGCTCGACCTTCTTGGTTGGCCAACGGTCTTCATCTCTTGGTATCGTCATTCCGGTTGGTAGTCGAGGTACTTACAACACCTCCATGTGTTGATCCGAAGAAAAATCGGGAATCATCCCAAATATACCCAGTAGTGGTGATTTGAATTTTTGTTTCTTCGCATGCATTAACTATATGCTTTATTTGAGAGCTAAAGTAAAGTTTGTGTTTTGGAGAAAACCTGGATTTTTATCCAGCAATCTTTGGCCATGCTGGAATCAAACGTTTTGGAGTTTTTTTTGTATAATAACTTTGGGATTTAGTTAAGGTAAGCGGCTTATAATAATTTCACATACCTTTTTTCTTCGTTTTGAAAAATATTATGTATTTCCCAGTTGTCGTTTTTTTTTTCGAGTACTCATCCATGGTTTTCCCTCTCCTTTTAGAATCCACATGGGAGTCGACTCCTAAGTTTTGTCATACCGTACCGTACCATGAGTTATGAATTATGGTCTTAAAAGAAACGTAATCTGTTGTCCCGCCTAGACTTCTTTATTTGATCCAGTTCTGTTCAAATGCTGTTAGTTCCAGACACTGTAACTGTTCCTGTGATTTTGAAGTGATCCTCTTTTGAGGTTTTGATGCAGCCCTTGAAGTCCTGACATCCCTGGAAGGATTTATAAAGGCCAGAAAATATTTTTTTTATTAATTATCCATTTTTATTCTTTTTTTTCACTACAAGCATTATTTAATATTATACATTTTTACATTTGATTTACAGTTTAAACGATTTATGCTATTTAAAAGTGAACCAGTTAATTAAATATTTCTTTCTAACTTTCATTTATGTAACAATATTTATAGGTGTTAAAATTATTAATGAGTTATGTGAACTATAGTCGACTATGGGGCTTATTTAATTTTCTTTATGAAAATATTGGCATATTAAATTCCTCTTTTTTTTTACCTATTTTGAATTATCTTATTTAAATTGTACATTTGCTATATAATATATGGTGTCGTAAGTATAGAAAATTTACCTCATATTTTCATTTATCCTGCCTACACTCACCTAATTTTTATTTCACTTTTTTTTGCTATAGGAACTAGCTTAGGCTAAAGTTTATTTATTTTGGTTTCGCAGTTTTCCTTTATTAAATATATAAAAAAAACAGCGTGGCGCCCTTTTAGTAGTCTACTTGGATTATGTAATGTATTTTTTTTAAGATTTACTTTTGATTTTAAAGAACACACCAAAAATTTAATAATAAAATTCTAATATCTAACATCAAAGTTAATTTAATAAAATTATTTTTCATTTACCCCCGAATCCATAGTGCTCTCCAGATGAAAAGCTGCCGTTCGCTGAGCGTAAAAAAAAAACAAGGGGTATGATACCCTACAGTACAAATCTCAACTAATAAAAATATTTTTTCATTATGACAAGAATATAAAATATTCTGTTCAGTTGGTCAGTTATGTACTTCAACAACATCTTCAACAAAATTATATATATATTATTTATATTGGTTTCATTGAACGTCGTCTTACTTTTTACCGACATACCGTTCGACTTACAGTGATAATTTAGGATAAGTGGCTCTTACTTCAAAACAAAATTAAAGAGAGTTTATCCGATAGTAATTTTTGAATTTAATTGACTATAAATATGCTATTCTGTGTTGATGGTACTCAATATAAGTCAATCTATGTTTAGATTTTTAGATTATTTTATGTATTCCTAAGCTTAATTTAAGTATATTTTTATTACGTAGTTTTTTTATATATTTTTATTGTAAAATTAACTCATTAATAAATAAATATATAAAGTATTTGCTGCACAAAGAACATGTGCGAGAAAAGATGCAGGGCTGAGCTGCTAATTGCAGGGGCAGAGTGCTGTAAAGGCAGATTTGTCTCTTTAGGGTTACTTACACTGTCTACTCTTTTAAGAAAAGACGGATAATACTTTGAATTCGTCCAATGTAAAATATATTAACCCGTAAATGAATTCCAACTTTTTATTATATTCCATATAGTTGGGATCCATCGAGAGATTGCTGCTTAGCACAACGCCCGGGGCTGACGCTGTTAGCCTCTCACAACACGCAGTGTTGCCAGTCCGTGATGAACTGCATCCGATCTCGCTTGGTACATTCATTTATAGATAACACTGTGCGTGTTGTGTGATCAAATTAAACTACGACATGAAAATTAAAGTTTTAATCACATAAAAACAAAAACAAAAATTATTTTGAAAGAAAAAGGCATTCTGCAGTGAATTCGAATACCTGTCTGCAAATGAGTTTATCTAAACCCAGAAATCAGGGGTTTTCGTTGTGTTTGGACTAATTATTTTTGTTTATAAACAAAATTATTTTAATGTAAATGTTATGTACCAAACTATATATTTTTAACAACTAGTTATTTTAGTTTGCTGTTGTAATTCTTTTATCATTAACTAATATTATTTACTACTCACATATTTGTGATTTGCTAAAAAGCTGTATGCCTGTACTTCATAAATAAACAATTCGAATATGAATTGAAAATAACCTAGCAATTAGACAAGGTTATCAAAAATTAATCAAATAATTTGAAAATAGCAAAACAGTCAAGCATACAAAAAAACATTGTTAAAACATAATTCTGCAGTATTGCTTTTTTTGTTTTTAAAAATTTGCAGTATCTCGATGGATTTCAACTATATAAAGTTGATCTTCATTTACGGGATCTTTTAACTTCTGTTTGTTGCATCGTCTGTTTGAAATATAATCGGCCTTTGGCGATATATATATATATATACATTCTTATTCTGAACATCATATGGGTTAAACATAAACAAACATACAGCTCTTAAAATGGAAAATCCTAAATCTCAAATAAAAAAAATCTAAATTTTCTCTTAATTTAATTAAAAATAATTACCCTTTACTAACAGACAAAAATCTTAAGCCAAATATGGAAAATTCTGACGAAAAATTAGAACAAAACACGGAGGCTATTTGTTTTACTCTCTGGTTTAGATCAAGGAAATCGAATGCAGTTTTTTCATTGAATAAGTTACATATTGTATTACTTAAGCTCGAGCTTAAGTGGATTTGTTTAAAAACTAAAATTATATTTGTTTGAAAAAAAGCAACCCTCAACAAAACTTGTGCTCGTTAAAAAATACCATTTACGTTACAAATTTTCGTTTTTGTCCTTTTTTTAATATGATGATATTTACATGAAAATAAAATTTCAAATTCGTTATGTAGGTTAAATTGAAATGTTCAGTAATTCTGATCATTCTTCATCGACAATTGGGAATATGCGTGGAATATGGGGGCGCTGTATTTCTTTGTTTGACTGACTTTGTTATGTACTAATAATAAATGAATTATTTAATATAAATAATTAGGCAAAAGTTGATAAGGTAAAAACGCACAATTGTGAAATTTACGAAATTTTTAAATTTTTTAAATATTAAAGGTGGTTTACTATTTACAATCTTTCATAATTTTGTGTTTTCTATGCATTTCGGATGATAAAATCAAAATTTTGTAACGTCAGCCGTTTTTTGTTTAACAAGCAGGTGTTTTTATTAAGACAGGCTTATTTTTGAGAAACGAAATTTTTAATAATTTTGTTTTCTTCTTACCTCTCACCGCGGACATACTGCATAAACATAATGATAATCAATCTTATATTTTTCCGAATTGGACCGTTTTTTAAATCCGTCTCTTAAACGCCATTTAAATACTCGAATGTATTTATATGTATAGTTTAATACAAAATCTTTAGGGTTTTTAAGTGCCTACTAGGCAGTAATAATTTTAATTATACGGGGTTGGTCATAAAGTCGTGGCACTACAAATTTTCATTTTTTTAAATAGAACATATGGTATATTCAATATTTCAATTCTAAGCAAAATTTGTAAAAAAGTTTTATTTCATTTTAGCGCCTCTCGTATGATTGCTTCATTCTCACCTGAATTTTAGGTGTAATGATCGAAAATTTTTAATATTTTTTGAGGTTTAAAGTAATTTAAGCCAAAATTCCAATTAAAATGTGAAAAAATAAATATTTACGTGAATATCTTGATGTTAAAAAATTGTGGAATCATTAACTTAGATATTTTAGATTTTTATTAGTTTTTAGAGAACACATAAGCCAATTTCGATCAATACATATTGTAAAACAGAAAAGTTTTGTGACATAATTGCAAGGTAAGAGAGGATTTTTAAGGCAATAAGGCAAAAAAAACCATTTTCTTGATTTTTCGAAATTCCGTCCTAAAGGGAGTAAAATGTGTTTATACTTTAGTTTCAATATTTCTTTAACCAAACGAGATTTTATGTAGATTATTTTGAGAATATATTCTAAAAATTAATATCTAAAAATCTATTTTCGGATTTTCCGAAAAGTCACTCTAAAGGGGTGAAATAAGTTTTTACGTTTTGCAATATGTTTTCAACTGAATAAAATTTTAAGACAATTCTTTTGTTAATGGCCTTTGAAAATAATTATCTAAAAACAGATTCCCGGATTTTCAGAAATTCCACTTTTGAGGAGGCTTTTTTTCTTATTTACAATCCCTTTTCAACTAGATGTGATTTTAAGAGAAGTCAGTTTTCCAAAAAATAGTTATCTAAAAATTATCTCAGGATGTTTCGAAACATATTTTTAGTTTTTTTTTTAATATTTCTTGAACTAAATTAGATTTTAAGAGGTATTTTTCTACAGTATCTTTCAAAATAAACATTCCAAGATTAATTTATGGATTTTTCGAAATTACACTCTTAACAGTAAAAGTAAAATAAATAACTCTGAGCCCGCTTACGTCATAGCGTTAGCTCGAGCCTTAATCTAGTTATGAAGTTTATGCAGCATTGCACTGGGAAAAACAGAATTTATTAGTTGCACTTTTTAATTCGGGCCGTAGTGAGAGGTAAAACATTGCTGTAAGTTAAGCCACACGCTAGGGAATAGGAATTAGTTTAGAATTATGAAACAGTATTGTATTTAATTGGTAAGTTTACGGTTCAGACTTTAACACTTTATTCTACATATACGTTTTAGGTTCGATTCTTGTATATAAATCACTAACACCTAAATATCTAAATAAATGCGGTATTATCGTCTTCTAGCCATAATTAATTTTATATAATAAAAGTCCTCTAAAATTACATTTGTATGTTTGTCATATTTTATATATTTGTATTTATAAATTATGTCTCCCAGATGCGCAAGAACGTAAAACATTTTAAGTTCTTCGGATAGTTTGATTTGAGCATGTTTTTATATTTAAATTGAATTTAAAATAACTGTAAAACACATCTGAATTTTGCTGCATTTTGCTTCCACCAAAATTGCTAACGTGGAAGTGGCAACGATCGCGCCTTGTGCCATAGTTAAACGAAAAGTGTCAGGGCCATTGCAAGTTTTAAAATTGATATAATTAATGCAGGACACTGTAACACAATGTTATGAACAAATAGTAAATTTGGATTTGAGTATGGGCAAACACTAAATGGGTAATATTGTATGCAAATAAACAACTATTAGACGAGTTTTTAAAATTAGGAATTAATAACACATAAATAAAACTTGCAACTAGCAAAGAAATAAATTATAAGGTTGGTACCAAAAAAATTTGAAAATGGCATTCAGCCGGAAGTTTTCGTGTAATTACCATGGTTAGTGAATAGTTATTTTGTAATCTATGTTTATATAAATTCTATCATCTTTTATTTTCCTTATTAAAATGAAGTATTCGTCTTTATAGAAGTTTCGGTTTAAGACCTTACTGGCGTTTCTACCACCTTACTCGTTATTTTTCTCATAATAAATCCTTGCATTGTAATTAATTACCTTGATAAAATGTGTGACCCAAAATAATGTTTTTAAATCTGACTAAAATCTTACAATATATCACATTTTTATCAACCATTCTTTAATAGATGCAAATATTTATCTGCTCTGAACGTCCAGATCAATTGTTGTTTCTGCTAGTACCAAGCATATTGCCATTTAAGAATCGATTGATTCTGACAGACACTGTCTGACGGAGCAATATGTGGGACCTTGCCCTTGAGTCACATTGTTATTTAATGCAGTATCAATATCAATGAAGCACTGTCGAATGAATCAACGCGGTTACTCCGGACGACTTCAATTGAGCCAAATTTTATTATTAGAACATTTTTGCATGAATCAAATAACAGATTGCCAAGTGTAGATGGCATTATCTGAATTCGTTCAAACGTCCCACCAACCGTCGCACGCACACAAAATGCTGTCTCATATACTTCGCAAGCGGATAATCGACCTGGATTATCGTGTTTGCATCTTGCATAAAGGGCTTTTATGGCCTAAAAATAATATTAGGGATAGATAAAGTCGCATTACGTCACGAATATTATTTTAATCCCGTAATATGCTGAAGACTACATCATACAAAAATTATGTTCGCGATGAAATGCTACCCCGTTTTGTAAAGATAAACTTAACCCGGAATCGTCTTGAGGCCGTATTAATCCTTTTGTTTCGAATGTTAGTCAACTCCTTGATTCACAGACGAATTCTTTGCAGCTACTAAGTACTAAATGAACAGGATTTTGCTAAACAGACATAAACACGAATTGCTATCTCAGACAGTACGCGGGGAAATGTGTCATATTTCCTTGTCGGACTTTTTGTAATTAAAAAACATTGCATGTTACTTTTAATAAAATATCGATATAAATATATCTGATGGTTCCAACCATTAACGTAAATCTAAAAAATCGTCGAGAAATTAAAGGTAACATATAGACAAAGAATCACTTATATGCCGTCTAGACACCAAATAAATCCTGAAGTACTTAGAAAATACGGTACGCGACATGAAAGCTCTTGAAGATCTAAAGCGGATTAACCCGATTTTAAACTGGAATAAAACACTTTTAGGCATAAAGAAGCTAGTTTCAGTTTTTTAATTTTTGTTAATATGAAATGTAAATCATAGACCTGAAAGACAGTTTTCATAAGTTTATACTTTTGATGGTGTAGGTTTACTAGTATTATTTTTGTTAGTTGCGCTTAACAGAGGAATATATTTACTTTTTAACATATATACAATATGAACTGAATTGACGATGCATATTCGGATTTCAGAAACGGTTAGATGGAGAAGTTTCACATAATTAGATTACACACTTAACTTGACTACGGTACGTCTGACTTTGCTGAGAGTAAGCCGAATTTCTATTATATAAGGCCACTTAAAGTATGGTAGCTTCAGATTTGACTTAAGTCTCACTTCCAAACCTAAGTTATCCCGGAACTTCCGCAAAGTTAGTTATCCGCTTTCGGATAACTAACTTAACCCTGTTTTTTCACCTTCCTCCAGAGCTTCCGGACAATACTTTAGAAAAGCACTCTGGCGAACCCTCCTTAAACCTGTCTACTCTTCTCACCCTACAGTTCATACACTCAAGTCATCTAAACTCCTAGTAAGAATATTTTACCATACATACTTCAAATGATATGTAACGCCAAAACAAAAGCGTTATATTAGATGTGCGGTAAATGGCTCCAGTGACATGTTTGTATAGACTATCCTAGACAAGGTTCACACTTTAGTGATCGCGTGATTATACTTACATCGGTAGGCGCGTCGAGTGGACTATGTTTGTAATCGATTCTAAAAATAACCCTAAAAATGTTATTGAAATATTTAAACACTATTTTTAAAGCGTTTTTAAATAAACTTTATATTTATTAGTAGTTTTCTTTATTAAAACTCTTAATTTTCTTATTCCAACAAGGGCAGCCAGATGGGGTCTTTCTAGTTTTGTTTGATTTTCAGCTTTCAATTTTGCATATATCTTCACAACCTTTTCCCACATGACAGGAAAGTGTGCTTATATACATGTGTAACATAGTGAATAACAGTTTTAATAAGAAAACACTTGCGGCAGTTTTCAGATATCGTTCAATGAATATTAAATGGTTACCCTCTTCATTTGAGACATGTTCTTATTTATCATTAAGTATATTTTGAATTTATTGGAAGGTATTTATAGACCTGTTCGTCAGGCTTTGGTCGTCATTGGTCCGTCTCTTATTTTTATTTTAATGGTATCTTAATCTTATTATACACCTAATTACAATAAAATGTATGTCATATTTTAGACAGTTATGAAAAATATAAATTTATTATATTTCATTTTATGTAATTTCACTTATGCAAATAAATAAAAATGGAAATTGTACTAAGAAAATATAAAGGACAATATCAATCTTTGGGAATCTATATTATCAGTACCTTATTGCCTGAAATATAGTATCAGCTTTTTAATGTTGCTATTGTTTTAATTTATTACAAATTATTTTGTCATAGTTTTGTTTGAAAATGTCCGATCAGTTTAATAAAATTCTGGTTAAAGAAGCAACATTTACCGATAGCTTTAATCCTAAACTTTAATTGGTTTTGTAAGTAATTTTAAAACAAGGAGTAACAGTTTGTAAATATCTCGAATTATTTGCACAATTACATAAATAATCAAACAGGTGATGTAGTATCAAAATAGATATCGCAGATCATTTCTTTAACCTTCGCAACGTTTTAATATAATTTAGTGAGTTCTCGAAGTATTTTGCGATTTTATATAATAATTTGCACAAAATAAATCGATTATGTCATTCGTTTGGATTTTACTTGAATAGTTCGCTAATTTAAATTTTTGTTCGCCATTCGACGCTGAGCTGTCACATTTGTTGGATAATTATACCCTACTATAACTATTATTAAATAAACTTCCTCAAAGAAGACGCAAGAACTAGCAACAACGTTCAAGTAGAGACTCACTTAATTAAATTATAAGTATGTACAAATATTTTTTAGTAAAACTTGCTTTGTATTATTTTTGCAGCATTTTTTAAATACTGTCTCGTATAGTGTATTTGGTTTTGCCGGTATAAGGGTTCAAATTATTTTCGGAGGCAGGCTTATGACAAAATCGCATAGTTTGCTTTAAGCTACTTTGAAAATGAAAAATTAAGTTAAACATAATTTTTAAATTCGTTTATAAACATTATACGGGGCGTAATAAATCTTTTTCAAGATATCTGTATTCAATTTGGATCATAAATGATCAAGATGGTCACGCTGTATTATCAGATTCGGATAAAGCTTGGGTACGGTTAGTACATAACATAACAAACTCACGTTAGTTTTCAATATTAAATAAATATCAGGGTCGCTAAGGCTGGTAAACTATCAGTATTACAATTTTGTAAATAAATCCGATTTATATTGCTGTAGTTTTAAAGAATAGTTTCACATTTATCTCGATGTGTTCACAACGGTGTATATTTCATATACACTGGATAGCAAAATGGTTGTTATGTATAGTAAATATCGATCAATTAGAAAAATTAGGGCAGCCCTCTTAAAGAATATTGGCATCGAATATATTACATTTATTCATGGCTTTTAAATTATTAAGTTGTTAGAAAAATTTTAAAGCCTTTTCAGTTTGACTTCTAAGTCCTACAATATAAATTTTGGATATTTAAAAATAGAACTGGATAGTGCGTTAGTACAAGGAAAAAATCAGCAAAATATATTTGGTATTAATGCAGTTATATTTCGTATTTTTGTAGCAGCCGAGAACTTATATCATATTTCCTTCTCTAACAATCTACTTATATGATAGAATTCAACATAATATAGACATTTTGGAAAAAGTGTGTAGCGGGGTAGGATTTTCAATCGTATTTTATCAGCTAACTACAAGCCACATTATTAACATTTGGAGAAAAACGAAATTTAAAGTTTGAAATGCTATAAGTTTGACATTTTAATATGCAATCATAGTTAGCTCTAAATTTGTATTTAAGATTGATATTTGGTATAACAAAAGAAAAAAAAATATTTTTCATTATTAACTACAAAATAAATTTATGTAAAATAGAAGAAATAGTTTTTATATAAAAAATATACACAGTAAACATATAGGCGTCTAAACCATCTAAAAGTGTAATAGGATATCCCGACGTTTCAAATATAATGATGCAAATATCTTTAGAGATTTTTTCGAGATCAAATCTGACACGTACATATTTCAATCACGCTTTCTTAAGAAAAGAACTTACTTGTCCGATTCGCATTGTCTTTATTGTTGATCTATTCTCAAGTTTTGACTAGTGTGGTTATCAAGTGCAAATTCAAGTTAGTGTGCAAACATGCGTGTGAAGCCCCACCCACGGAGGTTGAGAGAGCCCGTGCGACTTAGTAAAGGTCGCCAGAATTGGGTGCTTCTTCTTTGAATGTTTCTCCAATACTGCTCTATATGTACGATTTTGGCCTCGGACCACTGTATTCTATAGTGTTTAGACCAAGCATGCGGCAATACCAGATCTTGATTTATCTCTTCTTTGCTTGTATTTACGGTGTCCAGAAACTCCTTTGTTAAAAGGTCTCTTTGGGTCTTCTATATAGATTCATCGCACTAATAAGGTCATTGAATACAGTTCTTTCGATCACTAATTGTATTTGGTTTGGTTTTAGCCAACAAATTCATTAAGGCATTTTCGCATTTGAATGCTGATTCCCCCGGGTTTACCAAATCTTCTTATTTTTTCTCAAATTTCTTTTATATTCGGAATTGATATAAGAAAGCTTGTTAAATTGGGCGCACATCATTCTCTTCTTGACATTTTAATATTGTGTTAAGAATCAACCTTTCGGCGCAACTACTCTGCATGAGATATTGTCCCGTTTGAGTAGGTTTCCAGTAAACAGAGTTCTTAACAGCGCTATCGTTTCTTTTAACGAGAACATCAAGAAAGAGTAAATATGAATCTTGCTCTATCTAGTGAATTTTCTAGTAGGGCGTTTTTTCTTATTTGTCGTCTTTGTCCCATATAATAAGTGTCATCAACATATCGCAGTCAGGTTTTATGTTTGCTGTTTTTACTGCTTAGTTTTCGAACCGTTTTACCAATATACTGGCTACCATTCGAGAAAGTGATAAACCCATCAGAAGGCCGCCGTCGTCTCTACAAGCACTAAGTCTATACGATCCTCCATATTAATCCCACACATACCATTACTAATCCGCCACCATAACTAGCCTTTAGTACACTCTATTTCGCTTATCGTCAGAAAAAGCAGTATCCTAATTTATTGCTGAACAGAACCCGGGTTTAGTCCTCATTTTTCCAACCAATGTGACTACGAACATACTCTAGCTTCGTTTTCTAGTCTTCCCATTACAGTGTTTTGACTAATTCCCAATCGGTAACGCTTCAGAAACTCTGGGCCACCCCTCCCACGTTTCTGACCTGATATCCTGTTGTGGCTCTCAGTTTTTACAAAGGAGCTATTCACAAGATGCATATGCAAAAACAGGAGGGGTGCAATTGCCTAGCGTGATGACAGGTGTCATAACGCGATATTTTAAATACGTATGTACCTAATCAATTTTATTCCTATTTTTATTTTCAGTTCAGATATAGAGCACGTTATTTTTTACGATACACTCTAATAATTCGTTTTTAAACCCGTAAAAGAATCTCCATATATAATTATTCATTCAATAATGTATATGGGTACTAAAACTCATCGTGATAAGTATGAGCTCTAAAATAGTCCTGATCCTTAGAGTTCTGATAAATAAAAAGATTATTTTAATAATAACTGCTGATTGCATCTGAGTTTATAATTTAATCATTAGTTTTGAGTTTAATAACAACTGCCAATAATAAAAAGAATTTTATATTACAAGAAATTTACAAATAAATATAATTGTTTTCACATAATTTTTGTTCGTTATTAATATTCATAAAAATAATTTATTTGGGAAGGGATCCTGGTTCAGTTGTATTATTGGTTAGATAGTTAAAAATATATGATGCAGAGTAATAAGGGGGAGGGAGGGGTCAAAATGATTTTTGACGTATTTTATTGATGGCCTCAAAGCGTCTTAAAACTCAACAGATGGTGGACTGGTTAACGTTAAACTTAGTGAAACACCAACAAAACGAACTTAATGAACCACCTTGCTTTATTTTTTTGTCTCAAAGAATGTACGAGGGTTTACAATTCCAGTGAAAATCAAAGATAATGTAACACATTTAAAAAGTATGTAATATTACAGAGGTTAATGATTTAAAATTATTCAAAATAAAATAGTTTTGAAAATTATGCATTACGTGATTTTTTTAAATGAAAGCTTCCTTTAAAAACTTGTTTTAGTTTATCGTCGGGTATGAATAACTTTAACCATACTTATACAGTAGTTTTAATAATTAAAATTAATTAATGAAATATTTTCTAATGGAATTCTACTTCACAGAACTTGTCATGCTTAGCAAGATGGACCAAAAAATATGCGAAGTCCTTAAGCGGTCTGGGAGGATCATTAGGAAAGCTATCAAATCAACTTCTTAATGTGTTCCTTAATGTACAAAAGATACGATAATACTAAATCTATGAACGACCGAACACATTACTAAGATTAAGCTAACTTATGTAGGAAATCAATGATTTATTATTACTGATAAAGAATTATTGCGTTTTGAAGGAATTAAAGTAGTAAATTTTAACAATACGCCTAACAATATTTTCCATCTATATTGTATCATAATTACAAAAACATAATGAAAAAATATTAAAATTTTTATTTGAACTCGTGCAGAGAATTTTTTGAAAAATAACACGAACAATACTCGAAATCCATAATTTGAACTATTTGCTGTTGTTCGATTTATATGTTTGTTATTAAACTTATATTTTGCAAATTTGTTTAGCAAAACGCATAGAGTATTATACATGAAGTTTAGTGTTTAAAATGATATATTAGTGTGTTCTTTACGATCATTATGATAGACGTGAAATATAATGGAATAATTATTTGTTCTTTTTTGAGATTTAGAAATAATCACATGCTTCTCTTATCCTATAACTGTGAAAATTAAACTTTTTGCTACACTAACTGCATTGTTTACAGTTGTTACAGTTAAAATCATGTTTGAATCCAAGCTCGTAAATACTTTTGATCGTGTGACGAAGATCAAACTGAAAAAAAGTATATATATATATATATATATATATATATATATATATATATATATAAATTTTGGTTTAACCATTCCCTTGCGTTCATTGAGAAATGATAAGGTGCTCCATATAATTGAAATATTAATTATTACCTTACTTCCAGTGGTAATGCGTGAAGTATGTCGCTGAAATTCAAAAAACGAACTCCATTTATTTTTATTTTATTGTCGAAAAAACTGGTCCTAAAATGTGAATCTTTAGAATTCCACACCAGACGTTGATACTCTCTGACAATTGATTTTTACATTCTACCACCCAGTTAGGATTATTCATATTCCAGTAACGAGAATTTTGTGATGAAAAAATTCCGCTGTAAATTTAACTTCATCCGAAAAGAGAATTTTTTATCTAAAACGTCTGTCATGTGGGAGTAAAGTATAGATACATTTCGGTGTCTTTAATACCCTTCTAATAAACATTACTTTTAAGTTTAAATCTCGGGACCTTGAACGTGAAGTAAATCTTTCAACTCATCTTCGTAATCATCATTCATTATCATTACTAGCTGCTCCATGATGTTTAAAAAAATTCTTTGACCATGCTTTAAAGTTTTTTAAAACTTTACCGACAGTAACATAAATAACTGGTTCCCGTTCAGGAGTTGAATTCACTCGCTGCCTCTCTAAATGTCTTGTAGTGATTACCAACAATTAGTACGATTTCCACTTTTTCTTGATTTGTTGAAAGCGTTTCGTTTGCTTTTGACAACGTTTTAACCTGACAGTACTTATTAAACAACCATTATTACCATGACATATTTACGCTACCTATTATCTATGGGCTAGCATAAAAGGTCTTATTTATTAGCCAAAAAAACGACGCGTAAAATTAAGGAATGTATATTTATGAAATTGTTATGAAATTTTGTATATTGCCTTAAGATGGATGTGATTCTAAGCATTTTTTTCCGATAACGTTTTTTTTAAAGAAAATTAGAGGCAGTTCTCCGTAAAACTAATGTTTTCGTAATTCTTGACAACCCCGTATATAAAATCTTATTTTTTTCAGCGCAAATTATATATATATATATATATATATATATATACATATATATATATATATATATATATATATATATAGGATATTATACATACATGATATATATATATATATATATATATATATATATATATATATATTGGTTCTTTATTGGTAGGTATTTAAGGATAAGTGTGGAAACTCTTAAATTAACTCAAAAACTACAAATTTTTAATTTGTAATGTCAGTTTTTGATTACCCTATATGTATTTATTATAAAAATATCAGCACAGGCCACTAAAGTGTACCCTTTTGGACAAGGAAGCCAACCGCAAATAAATAATAGAGACTTCGATAAGCAGATATTTATAGTTATGTCTAGACCTGCAAACGTCATTTTTTACATAAAATTCAAAATATCTCAAAAACAGTTGAACTTAGGTATAGGATATTATACATGAAATATACCTAGAATTTTTCGAGGAATCCAAAAATTCGATTATATATAGGGTGTTCCATTTAAAATAAGAAAGTTGACGTCTACTTTTGGTATAACCGAAAGTGTTGCCATCTCGAAAATATTTTTTACTTTAGTTAGCTGCCAAAATTTCAAATTTTTCTAAAGCCTACTTCCTGAGAAATCGGTCGCCGCAGTTCGTCGTGGGACACCCTGTATAGGCGGACACAGTGCTCACATGTATTTTAAAAAATAAACTAACCAGTCGAGCTTCATATTATTCTTATTTCTAGCTTAGCTTTTTTCCCTTAAATATTGATAACGATAACGTATAATGGTAGAAGGATACATATATTAATTTTGATTTTAGTAAGTGGAATATTAGTTATTGACGTTGTAATCAATTTTCCTTATTTTTTTGTGTCAGATTTATCATTTATATAATTTGTATGTTTTTTCAATGTATAACATTTTTAGGTATTCTTTCTTTCGTTGATTTGGCTCGGCTTTTAGATTAAATTAAATTTATGGTAGGTTTGGATCTCGTGTTTTGTTAGGGTTATTTTATTGTTTTTGTCATATTTGTGGTCATTTATGCGATTTTGGAGGTATTGTGTTGTTTGTCCAATATATACAGACGAGCAGTCAGACCATGGTATTTCATATATGGTATGGGTTTTTCGGTGTTTTACTTTTAACTGAACTAAAATATTTTTGAGCTGCTTATATTCTTTATGGCGCACTGCAATTTCATGTATTGTTGTGTTGTATATATGGAATTGACGAATAATATTCAGTTTTTTTCTTTTTTGATTGTTATGGGTCGTTTTTAAGAATTTTTAGGCGAAAGTTCAATAAAGTATTAATTAATTTTGTGGGATAACTGTTTTTAAGTAAAGTTTCCTTTGCTTTCTTTATAGCATTATTTCTAAAATTTAAGTCACTTAATTTTTTAGCTCTATCTGTTAAACCGTTTCTAACCGACTTTTTTTAAGATATGGGGTGGGTGTTGGGAGAAATAATTAAGATAACGACCAGAGCATGTTCTTTTGGTATTCTGTTTGCACTTTATTATTTTGGTTATGACGTGTCATGTCTAAAAAATTGATTTTGTAGTTGTCTTCTGTTTCGATAGTAAATTATATTTTTTGGTGTAACGATTTGAATGAATTCAGGATATAATACATTTGTTTTTAGGAATTGCACTTAGGCAATCATCAACGTATCGGAAGAAGAAGGGGAGGTTAATTTCAAGATTAGGAATTATTGTTGATTCTAGTTCCTCTAAGGCCATTTGAGCTATGACACTACAAATAGGGGAACCCATAGCGCAACCCTCGATCAGTCGATACAATTTTTCTTCGTAAATAAAATAGCTAGAATTAAGCGTTAGCTCTATTGCATTTGAGAATTCTTCTAGTGGGACATCTGTATATTTTTTTATTTGGTCCCATTTCTTTTTTATTAGGTTAAGTACCATATTGATTGACTCGATGATAAAAATACCTATAAAGAAATAAATAACAAATCCAACCAATTTTTTTAAAACGAAATAATGAAATAATAAAAAAATAGGAAAATAAAAATTACAATTGAAGTAATACCGCTAAAGACTTAATGCTTCACAACGCATAACCACCCAAGATATATGGGCTGCCAAAACTACATAAAGAGGCAGTTCCCATGCGCCCAATAGTCTCATGTGTGCAATCACCTCTACACAGTCTTTCGAAATTCTTATAAATAATCTCAAAAACATTGTTAACAAAACTAGCACTTATATAAAAGACTCGTGGAATTTAAAGGAAAACATTAATCAAGTAACATTACCAGATGATTATATTTTAGTAGTATCGTTATATACAAACGTCCCAATCGAAATGGCACTTAACCTAATAAAAAATAAATGGGACCAAATAAAAAAATATGCAGATATCCCAGAAGCAGAATTCTTAAATGCAATATAGCTAACGCTTAATTCTACCTATTTTGTTTACAAAGAAACGACAGTCATAGCTCAAATGGCCTTAGAAGAACTAGAATTTATAATAATTCCTAATCTTGAAATTAAACTCCGCTTCTTCTTCCTATACGTTGATGATTGCCTAAGTGCAATTCTTAAAAATAAATCTTCGAAATTCATTTAATTCGTTTTACCAAAAAATACAACTTTCTATCCAAACAGAAGACAACCATAAAATCACATTTTTAGACATGATACTTAATAACCAAAATAATAAAGTGCAAACAGAATAGTATACCAAAAGAACGTAGTCTGGTCGTTATTTAAATTAAAAAATTATGTGTCAATTGCAAATATACAAGGTCTATCTGAAAATCTACAATCATATTTTAAACAACATGAAATTGTAGTGTGCCATGAAGGACATAACTCGCAAAAAAATTTTTTAGTTCAGTTAAAAGTAACACACCGAAAAACCCATACCATATATGAAATACCATGCTCTCACTGCCCGGCTTTATACATGGGACAAACAATACAATACCTCCAAAATCGCATAAATGGCCACAAATAAGACAAAAACAATAAAACAGCCCTAACAAAACGCGGGACCCAAACCTCCCATTATTAATTTTAGAGAAGCAAAAATCTTAAAAACCGAGCCAAATGAACGAAAGAGGGAATTCCTAGAAATGTTATACAATAAAAAAAACACAAATTCTATAAATGATAAATCTGACATAAAAAACTTAAGAGAAATTTGTTACGTCATTAATTAATCTTCCACCTACTAAAATCAAAATTAATATATGTATCATTCTACCATTATATGTTATCGTTATTAATATTTAAGGAAAAAAAAGCTAAGCTAGAAATAAGAATAATATGAGACTCGACTGGTTAGTTTATATTTTAAAAACACGTGAGCACTGTGTCCGTCTATATAATAAATATTGTGCCCGTCTTTGTTTTGAACTGTATACCCGTTGTGTTAAATGTTAGTTTGTATATTTTTTAATGAAATTTTACTATGTGACGCGATGAAACTATCGGTTATTTAAGGTGTGATCTCATTAGGTGAGTCGAACTAAATAAATATTTTAAAGATTTTAAAACATTTAACAGTAATATATTGTTGTAGCACTGATGAAGACTAGATTCTCGTTGAAACGTCTGTTAATAAGAGTCTCCACACTTATATGTTGTCTTAAACTACCATTAAAGAAGCAAATACCCAAGAAACTGTATTTTAAGTATATATATATATATATATATATATATATATATATATATATATATATATATATATATATATATATATATATATATATATATATATATATATATATATATATATATATGTATATATATAATGTGTTTTCATTCCGGGTGTACATCCGTTCACTACTGTCGTTCTGAAAAGAACAGTTTTGCTGACATTTCGCCAAGAGGTGGCAATAATTTTAAGATCAAGCAAAACACCAAAACAAAACCTAAATGCCACTGAACAAAGGGCCCTAATAAACCTCCGAAAAAAAAAAAATAAAAACATCACAATCCTTCCAGCAGATAAAGGTAACGTATCTGTGGTTATGAATACTCAAGATTACGTACAAAAAATGCAGGATATCCTACAAGACAATTGTTATAGGCCTGTTCCAAGGGACCCGACAATGTACCTAGAAAAAACAACTAAAAATAAAATAAAAAGTTCACCAATAAACCCCGAAATTCAACAAAAAATCATACCACCGGAAAAGTCGAGCAGATGTCCTAAACTCTATGGTTTACCAAAAATACACAAACCAGGCGCGCCTATCAGACCTATTGTTAGTGCTGTTAATTCGCCGCTACAAAAACTGGAGAAATACCTTTCTGAAATTATGCAACCAACTGTAGAAAAAGCTGATTCATTTGTAAAAAACTCGGAGCATTTCACTCGAATTATACGAGATATCGTCCTTGAAAAAAAAGACATCATAGCAAGCCTAGATGTCAAATCGTTATATCCCAGTATTCCCATCGACGAAGCATTGGACAAGATTGCTATGAACGAGGATTTCCAGGCACATATAATAGAACTCTCGGAGCATTGCCTCAAAAATACTTATTTTTCTTTCAACGGGCAAATGTATAAACAAATGGATTGTGCTCCAATGGGGTCCTCGCTATCACCAGTAGTCGCGAATTTATTTATGATATACTTCGAGAAAGAAGCTCTTGAGAAAGCAAGTTTAAAACCCAAATTATAGATTCGTTATGTGGATGACATATTTATTATATGGCAACATGGTCATGCAGAGCTCGAAAAATTTCTGACTCACGTAAATTCAATCCACCTCAGAATACAATTTACTCTAGAGTTAGAGGAAAACAACAAACTACCATTTTTAGATGTTTTGGTCACAAAACTACATAACGAACATTTCGAATACACCGTGTATAGAAAACCAACACATACAGACAGATATTTAAATGCAAAATCACATCATCACCCAGCACAAATTCAAGCTGTGGCAAATACTCTAATATCTAGATCCGTGCGACTAACTGAAACACAGACGAGACAAAACGAACTTAAGGTAATATCTAGTGTTTTAAAGAAAAATGGCTACACAAATCGCACCATAGAGAAAGCTATTAATGCACAAGTTTCCCGAACAACAAACAACAAAAAATATGAACCGGGAAAGCAACGAGTAGTCTTACCATATGTAAAAGGCACAACAGACAGAATCGGAAGAATTCTGAGGAAACACAACATACAAACAATACACAAGCCACAAACAACTATAGGTAAACTACTCGGAAACCCAAAAGATAAAATCAAACTGGAAAACCACGGAGTGTACAGTATTCCGTGCCAGGACTGTGAAAAGTTGTACGTAGGGCAAACTAACAGGCGAATATCAGCAAGAGTGGAAGAGCATAAACTCAGCATCAGAAATAAACAAACAACCTCAGCTTTATTCCTACATCATCAGGAAACCGGCCATAAAATAAATTTCGATGGGTGTAGGGAGATTGCCAATATAGAACATTATAAGACCAGAATAATCCGAGAAGCCATAGAAATTGAAAAGCAAGGTGATTTAAATAAAAGGGACGAATCATTAAAACTACCAACAGTATGGAAGACAATAATAGACAAATCTAAAATCGCAAAAACTCAAGCGCAATTAGCGCAACAACAACAGCACCATCCGGAAAACATAAATAACGACCAACGCCTGCGCAGATATAACCTTCGGCCCCGAGAGGGGGTATAAAAGGAAGCGTCGCAGTCACCAACACTTCAGTCTCTATTCGGACGCGAGAAAGAAAGCTTCGAAAATGCCAAATGTGATTTTGGCGAAACGTCAGCAAAGCTGTTCTTTTCAGAACGACAGTAGTGAACGGATGTACACCCGGAATGAAAACACATTGTATTTTTCCATCCGTGAAGGAGTAAAAATCAACATGGTATATATATATATATATATATATATATATATATATATATATATATATATGTGTTAAGTTTTTTCAACACCTTAATTAGGCTTGCTTGATGTCTAAAAAGTATTTTTAATCATTAAAAAAAAACACAGGAAAAGTGTATACGAAAACGCAAACATTCATATACATGCTAGAACATTATAAGGTTTAAAAACTATAAAATTTTCATATTCATAATATTAAATCACACACCTAGTATTATCATATTATGACATTATATTATTACTAAGGGTGTGCCTTCTATAAGAAAAAAAAACAATTTTATAGTTTTTAAATCGTTTGATGTTCCAGTATGTATGATAATGTTTACGCCTTTGTATATATATTTCCTATGTTTTTTTAATAAAAAAAAACTTTTTAGAGATCACGCATGCCGAAATAAAGTCTTAAAAACGCTCAACAAAATGAGCGAAATGTTGACTTCAGTTAGTGCATCAAAACATACTGTTTCAGCAGTAGTTTGTTTTATTAAAAGTCGAAGGGTATACAGAGTAGGCAAAAAAATGTGAAACTCATCAAGAGCAAAGTTGCCTTAATTTAAAAAATATGGCAAAATGTTATTGAGAAAAGTTGTTTAGAGTCAAAACCTGTATTCAGATATTTTTTTTTCAGCTTACTACCATCAAAACGTGATAACTTCATACAATGCGTTATTAGAGCTATTTTGAAATATTAATATTAATATTTTGAACTGAGATTCAAGTTTTTCTGTATGCATGCTAAATGGATTAGACATTTAATTTTTTATAAAAATTACATTCAAAATTCCCAAGATTAATTAAATGCTCTTGCAACAGACACATATATTTATATTATATATATATATATATATATATATATATATATATATATATATATATATATATATATATATATATATATATATATATATATATATATATATATATATATATATATATATATATATATATATATATATATATATATATATATATATATATATATATATATATATATATATATATATATATATATATATATATATATATATATATATATATATATATATATATATATATATATATATATATATATATATATATATATATATATATATATATATATATATATATATATATATATGATAAATAAAGACGCATGTCATTTCAAAACAAGCAGACCTAAGAAAACCGAGTCACATGGGGCGAAGAGTGGCAAAATGAATTGCCGCTAATCAATTTTCAGTCAAGTTGGGTAGTTAATGCCCTTACGCCCTTGCTTAATTAGAAAATTCTCACGAGAATGCGGAAATTATTTGAGTAACAGCTTCAGAACTTTATTTAATTGTCTAAATGTAGGCAACATCAATATTGGTTCATGCAATGAATTTGAGTATTTTCTGGTCGGCTATTTATATTAAGAATCTTTTTGTTAGAATAGATGTCTATATAACAGAAAACGCATTTTATCAAAACATCAAACTTGTGACAGCGTCTTCACCAAAACCGTATAATTTCTATAGTATCTTACCACCTTTGATATGAAATCGGAAACAAGTAATTTTATTTGTATTAAACAGTTATATATATATATATATATATATATATATATATATATATATATATATATATATATATATATATATATATATATATATATATATATATATATATATATATATATATATATATATATATATATACATAAAGGAAAACTTTATTATGTCAGCAAAAAGGCATGGCTACATAAAAAGTTTTGCTATGAACAAAACAAGTTTGGCTATAAATATAAAACGTGAGTAAAAAGTCATTTATTTTTTTTGTACGAGGTGTAATTTTTGAGTAGTTTAATTGCAATAAATCAAAAGAAATAATAGCTAATTTTCTGAAATCATTATTCTTAGGATTAGACCGTGTTAAAATAGATTTACTTGCCGATGTTTTACTTTCGCTTGAACGAGACATCTTCAAGGCTTTTTTTCTTTGCTTTTCTTTTAAAATACTGAAACCGCGGTGAATTCATTTAAGCACGGTCTAATTCCAAAAACAATGATTTCTTGAAAAAAAAAAAACAAAATAAAAAATCAGCTAACAAATAATTTAAATAATTTGTATATGTGCACCCCTTCATCAGCCAAAGTTTAGAATAACAATTCTTACTATATGAATGTATCCAGCCAAAGAATTCAGAGAAGTGAGTCCGAGATATGATCAAAATGACCTGGCGGTCCAAATGATCATTTTATCATAGGGCATTTTTATTATATCTTGTTGGTCACATTGATTTTTTTTAATAGTTGTGTAGATACTATAAACGAACTGTAAGTTTACATCAGCATAACACATGATTTTCACATTGTGAAATTTTGCATTAACAGATCGATGTAAACTTACAGATACATTTTAATTAAAAATCGGGGCAGTAGTTTCCAATTTTTCAAAAATAAATAATCTTATTAATTGCATAACTATATATCATATTACAATAATATAATAATTAAAGGCTGTTACTTATTGTTTTTTTATTCATTAATAACTCAAAAATACGGGGAACTTGAATAATAAAATAATAACTTATAACTATTTTTTAAAAATCAGTTTTTAAGGTTGTCATTAAGTCCAAGGCACCTGATTTTATTAAAGCTCTGTCTGTGTCTCTTCTGCAACATAACTTAAAAACCATTGGACCGACAGATCTATGGTATGTTATGTAAAAAAGATTTGTTTATGTTGCTAAAATTTTCATTAAAAATGCATTACTTTTAAATACATATTATTAGAATATAACCTATTTATGACCAAAGTGACATATGACCGTCCTACACCGAGGCATATGTCATTTTCAAAAATAAGTATATCTATGTATGTATCTTAATTTTTTTAAATGTTGTTTGAATCATATTTATTATATACATATGGTAACATGTATTTGTTCAAATCGAGGGTAAAATAAAGATAATCGGAAATCTAAATGGCCTTATTTTGGTCTAGTTTGGTTTTACTAGTGCTTCTTAACAAAAAACAACATCTTTAGGCCAGAAATTGTTCGGTTTATTCGCGGGTTGATTTTAATCATGTGGGTTTTAAACAGAGGTGGGATAAAAGTGATAAAAAGGTTCAGTGATTTTCAAGAATTTGAAATAATTTATAACATTTTTTTTATGAAATTTTTCGAATGTGCAGGGTCTTTCCTCATAAAATGACACCCCATGTACAGTAGTAAACTTAAAAATAAACATTAAATAGTCTATTTTAGGCTTTTTGAATTAGTTGCCGGAAAAAACATCGAATATGCGTAATTTTTATATAAGTTAATATTTGATAACACTTTTATTTGGTTGTCAGATAACTTTTTTTTTTGTTTCTGGTTTTTGCCTTTACAAACTATGTGTTTTAGCCACGAAATAAGTAAATATTTAGTGAAATACTGTAGCTTTCAATAATTTGAAAAGAAGGTAAAATTAATTTGCACGTTTTAATTCAAACCTAGCCACATATAGACGGGGACACACATTTCACGTCCAGGGGTCTGACAGGACGACTTTAAACAAGACAAACAATGGAAGACCTCTAAAAAGGAAATATACGTTAGGAAAGGTTTAGGATATAATATCTATTTTAGTAGCATAAAGTTATAAATGTGGGAAAAAAATTCTCTGAAGGTATGCTAAATTTCAAAGCCAATTTTTTTAAGGAAGTTGTACAAGCAGGCAAAAAAGCCAATATTATTTGTTATTGAAATATCAGGTAGCTATATAGGTAAAGTAAAATTCTTTTCAATTAAATATTTTATCAATTCATTTGAATGTTGTTGGTGTAATTGGCAGTTGAAAAAAATATGGTTTAAATCGCCAAACTCTCCACATAAACAAAGTGGGTCGTCCTTTATTCCAATCTTATGTAAGTGACTGCGAAAACGGCCATGATTCAGTTTTATACGACTTACTGTGGATACCAGTCTTCGGGGCATCGATTTGTTATAATACCAATGTTTATTAGGTATAATTATATGTATCTTAAAATAGAAGGTATTACTGTTACTTCCATAACTTTGCCACTCACTATTCCACTTTTTTATAATGTTTTGTTTTAAGAAGGGATAATATTCCTGGATAATTATAGTAGGATCTTGGTTATTATTTAATTGGGCATTCTTGGCTATGAAATCGACTTTTTCATTTCCAGTTATTCCAGAGTGAGCTTTAGTCCATATAAAATAAATTTCAATGTTTTTGGCTTTTGCTTGACGTATTAAGTCTAATGTTCGTACTACAAATATGTGAGGGTAAATATTTGTATTCTCAATAAAATTTGATAACTTTTTAAGAACTGATTGTGAAGCAGAGCATATAATTATATAATTATAATTCTGAGTTAAAGCCCATTCGATTGCATAATTGATTGCTGAGGCTTCTGCAGAAAAAATGCTTAAATTTGGATCAAGTGTAAAAGACCACTGATAATTTGGTGAGGGGCAATAGAAAGCTCGACCTAAGCTGTTCTCAGTTTTTGAACCATCAGTATAAATAATAAGGTAATTTAAGGGGTATCTGGATATGATTTCTTTAAAAAGTATTTGAGTTGAAGTTCAATTTTCTGGATATGACGGAAAGGTAACTTCAGGACCAACACAAATGGTATGGTAGTTTATTTCAAATATGCTCTTAGTATTGTGTTCAGCACTTTCAATAAAATTAAACATTCCCAATTCTTCGTAGCCCTTTACTATCGGGGGTGCGTTTTTTTGGCCCAATATCGTTCAGTAAGATTTGAAATAAACAAAGAATAAATCTTGCCGAGCACGTTTCTCTGTTTTATACATAATTTAGGTATAAATTTGGAAGCGAGGTACTCCCTTCTACACCAAAGAGGGGCTTCCAGTGATTCTACCAAAATTGCAGCATTTGGTGATGATTTCATAACACCCAAACATATACGAAGTGCTTTATACTGAACTCTGTCTATTTTTTTTAAATGTGTATTACTTGCACAACCATAAAATATGCAACCATAATCTATAATAGACCTTATATAGGTTCTATAAAAAAGTAAAGCGATTTGTTGGCCAGCACCCCAATTAAAAGAACACACCTGCCTCAAGAGATTTATACCTTTTTCCGTCTTGTTCACTATATTTGTAATTTGTTCCGCCCATAGTAATTTGGTGTCTAATATGATTCCGAGATATTTAAAAGATTTTGTTACAGGAAAGGAGAGACCGTTTAAGGTTATTCGATTTTGTGATTCTATCCTGCGTCGGCGTCGGGTAAAAAACACAACCGTTGTCTTATTTGTAGATATGTTAAATCCATTTTCTTGGGTTCAATTTTTAAAACAGTATGTAATATGGTTAAGTTTACTAATAGATTGGGTAAGGTTCTCCTCAGTGGTATACATGGCAAAATCGTCCGCATATTGTATGCAGGTCACATGCATATCCCATATGGTATGTAGGTCTAGGGTATATAAATTAAATAAAAGCGGGGATAGGACGGAACCCTGTCGAATGCCCAGAGAAGTTTTTCTTGGAGATAAAAAGACTTGGTTTTTTAAATGTGTAGTAATGCTTCTTTCTAAGAAAAGGCTTAAGATAGATTTAATAACAATTGCAGGAAATCCTATATATTTAATTTTTTCTGAAAGTATATTAAGATTAACACCTTCATAGGCATTTTTTATACCTGCAAATAAAACTCCTACACATTTGTTATTTGTCAGACCAGCATGTAAGTCAAGGACAAGATGTGAGATAGCTTCTGTGGTACCGAAACCAGGTTTAAACCCATACTGATTTGGAGGCATGTGCCTATAGTACAACAACCAGTATTCCACTCTAAATTTAATTAGCCTTTCATAGGTTTTCGTTATGCATGACATTAGATTTATCGATCTATAAGACTCTGCACATGAAGGATCTTTATTTGATTTAAGAAATAATATAACAACACTGTTTTTTAAATCACTTGGGACGTAAGCCTAAAGCCCCATATTATTAAATATTTTTAAAAGAAAAAGCTAAATAGCCTAGGTTTTGTAGGATTGGATAACATATGTCATCTTGACCCGGAGCTGTGTTTTTTCTTTTTTTTATAGCCTTGTCTAATTCTAAAATTGTAAACTTGTTTAGTAGGAAATGATCGTTTACAAAATCAAAAGTACAATGTGAAAATGGATTATGGTTTACTGAGGGAGGTGATATATTAATAAGGATATTCTGTGCAAGAGATTCATTTATTTGAGAAAAACTAGATCTACTTCCCTTAATTTTTTAAATTTTTTTCCAGATATTACTTATTGGTGTATCTTTATTTAAAGTGCTGCAGTAATTTTGCCAGTGTAATTTAGCTTTTTCTTTAAAATTTCTTTTGGTTAGAGCCATTAACCTTTTACATTCTAAGAAATTTGAGTAAGTGAATTTTTATAGTTTTCGAAAGCTTTTTTTCTATTATTAACCAGTGTTAAGCACTCGTTATCCCACCAGACGGGTTTATCTTTGGTCTTGGGCATAAATGGTTTATTTTGTTTCATAGACATACATAGCGTTTTATTAAGATAATTTAAAAAATAACTTAACTTTTCATCAATACTACCTAATTCGGGAATAGTAAAACATGTTTCTAGAGTATTGGAAAATAATGACCAATTGGCTGTGTCTAATCTCCATTTTCTTATAGGATAGATGTAATCGTTAAAATTGAAAGATATACTAATTTCCATTTGATGGGATAGTGATCTGAGCCAAGTGTATCTAGGTGTGTTGACCAATTAAAAAGGTGGCCTAAATTTCATGAGGCTAATGTCTATACAAGATTTTGTGTTATTTGGACTAATTCTAGTAGCGGAACCATCGTTTAAGATTACTAGATTAGAGTTTTCGACAGCTCAGTTCTTCGCCTTCACGATTTTTTATGTGGGATCCCCAAGCTCCATGGTGAGCGTTAAAGTCGCCCCCAATTATTACATTATTAAAGCGGGAAAAAATATTGTTCCAGTCTTGTGGCGTTGCTCTAGTTAAGGGAGAGATAGAGATATTATATGAAATATATTATTATTAAGGTAAAGTTTGACTCCACAAAGTTCGACTTTAAATTCATGTGGTTTAAAATCCAAAACTTGATAGTTAAGGTGGGCGGCCACGATAAGTGCGACTCCGCCTTTGCCGTTGGGTCTGTCTGAGCGAACCACACTATAACCTGGAAAATATAAAAATAGTTGTGGTTTTAACCACGTTTCAGAAATCATTGCTATATCAACTTTATTTAATAATAAAAAATTAGTAAAACTGTATTTATTTGAGATTATTGACCTAGAATTCCACTGTACTAATATTAATTTATCTTGTGTTTGATGATGCATTTTCAAGTACTATTTTCTGAGAATGTATTCAAAAAACTTGCGAAGGATGTTTTTATGTCGTTATCTAAGTTTGTCATATCCATCATATCTGTTTTCAAAATATCCTCAATTACATTTTTTGTATAAAGTAACATTTTTTCGATCAATTTTTCTTTAAAGTTCATAAACTCTTCCCTGTAGGGGTTGGGGAGTATAGACGAATTACTTGACACTGAGTCTCTTCGAGAAGGAGGGGTATTATCCCTATCGAGGTATTCACCTTTACGCTTTTTGGATTCTTGTGGGACTTTTATACGCTGAGAATGAGGTATTTTGGGTTTATAAATTATTCTTTGATTTGTATTTTGAGGTAAGGGCGGAAATTCCTTAATATTATGTAACGGTTGGTATCTATTTTGTGTGGTTATATTTAAATACGACGGGTTATTTTTTAATTGTTTAGCTTCTATAAAAGAAATATTATGTTGAGCCATAAGTGATTTAATTTTTTTTTGGTTATTAAACTCAGGACAATTTTTTAAAGTAGTGTTGTAGTCATTCGTTTTACAAAATACGCATTTCATTTCGCAGTCATTATTGTTTTCTGTATGTGACATACCACAATTTTTACACCTCTCTTTTCCTTTGCGATGGTTAGACACGTGACAGTATCTTAAGCATTTTTCGCATTGAATTACTTTATATACAAAAGGTTCGTTTTCAAAAACAACAGAATTTATATGTACAATTTGGGGTAATGTAGTGCATTTGAAAGTTACGTTTATCATTTGTCGGGGAACTACTATGTCATTTATTTTACGCGTAAAACGGTACACGGAGGTAGCATTTGGATATTCTTGTTTTATTTCGTTAAGTAAATAGTCCTCTTTAAAAAAGGCCACTGATAATTACAGTAAAAATACCTGAAATATAGAATAGTGAAACCCAGCAGACCTAACAAAACATTTGAAACATACGGCTCTTCCATAGCCACAAAACACGCTGAATCTTTTTAGCTGACCCGAAACGTGAATTAAAAATAGGGAATTTTCGAAATTTATAAAAAATATGTCGAAAATTTCTCCTCAAAAATATAAAGCTACAAAGTCTGGGAGGGGGGGATATTCTATTTTTCACTCCCATTACCTTCCCTTTTCTTACTTCCGAGTACTGCGCCACTCTGTTACCCCAGTATCAGCCGAGCCTTTTATTGTTATTTTATTTTCGTAAAACCACTGGCACTGATAAAATTCATCAAGAAAATACCACTTACTTAGTACTGTTTTTCATTTCAAAACCTCAGTGAGATGATAAATAAAGATAATGCGTTTATTTTCCTGTTCTATTTTACTTTTTTTTAAAATCGTTTATTCCTTAAAGAATTTATAACTCTCATTGACAAAAGTTTCTAGTTTAGTCACTAATAATATATAAATATAAAATCTAATGAACAAGTAGTACAACAGTGGCGGCTCGTGGGTAAAAAATAGGGGAAGTGTTAGAGAAAAGTAGGATAGATAAGGTCTAAAATGGACACCGCATGCAAAACATATTTTGCAAATATCCACTGCTACAAAGCCACTTAAATTCAGAAAACCAAGAATTGTTGAAATGAATATTGTAGGATTTACCAGAATTTGTATTGTCTTTTTTAGCACTAACTGTCGACCCGTAGTTAAAAGGTCCTTTTTGTCATCTTCTTTCCAACGGGAAAATGGAGTTTCTAACAAACTACAAACAATGTCACTAACAGGCCCAAACGAATTCACACACACGCGATATTCCTCCAAAGAATAAAATAAAAGACCGCCGATAAAAAACTGAATAAAGCGCGACCTACTTTACGCACAATACGAACGGAAGCGTTAAACTGCGGCTCTTCCGTAGAGGCGCGGTCTTCGTACATTCGATATTCTTGTTGCCATAGCAACATAATGCGTTCAGGCATTGTTTTCGTTTCTCGCTGGAAGATTATTACCGAGCTTGCACGTGGCTCTTCCGTTGGTGAATCGACACAAACGAGTTTGCTGCCGGTGAGGTGGTCGCACATACGGGTTTGCTTAGTTCGCGCAACTATATCATTTCATTTTGTGTTTGCCTCTAGGTTTCTGACGAGCGGCCAGAGGCAATACTAAAAATGCATTAAATTTAACATTGCAATTATTGATAATTTTTAATGAAATGAATTAGATTTAATATTGAAATGACTTAATATTGAAATTTAGTTTATTGTATTGATTTTTAATGTGTTAAAAAATAATTTGCCAGGTTTTTTTTTGGGGAAGAGGCACTTCCTCTACTTCCTCCGTGTAGCCGCCACCGTAGTACATACAAACAACAATAAGTTAATAATAAATACAGAAGATAATATTTCCTTATATTACAAAGCTTTTTTTACTGGAAATAGTAAACAGAGACTTGCGGGATATTGGCAATGGTACCATTCCAGCTTGTTTCATGTTATAATTATTTCCGTTGTTAACTAACGGGGTGTTTTCTGTGTATTAAGGAGGCGAGTTGTATAAATACTGATGTTAGAGTAAGTATCCTATATTTAATAGATAAGGGTCTGCAAAGTTTCCTCATATTAACCCTGCATATTTAACTCAAGCCTTTCTTTTGTAGTATAAAAACTTAGTTGATAAAATACTGGCTGGAGTTACGCTAAAATAAGAATTCATACCTGATATGAGATTCTCTATATTTAATAAATAAGAGTCTGTAATGATCCCTCATATCAACCCTGCATATATAACGCAAAGCTATATTTTATCGTTATAAAAACTGAGTAGAGTAAATGCTTGCGCTGGAGTTACCCCAAATGAGATCCCGTACCTGATATGAGATTTTCTCAGAGAAAAAAATTTCTCTCCATATTTAGTTTTTATAAACTATTTTAATTACATAACATACACAACCAGAAGCCCGTTTTTTTGACACATTTAAAATATGCAGTTTAGACGACAATTTACTATCTATTAATACATCTAAAAACTTCACTTTAAAACAATATTTAATTGTATTGTTAATAAGAAAGACATCAGACACAACCATTAAAATGAAAAATTAAAGGATAAACGATTGACATTACACCACAATTTAACTTTGGCAATGTCTTCCGAAACGCATATTTTTAGTTTATTAGCGTCATTAGAATGCCAAAATATCGCGGTATTATCGGCAAACAATGTAAAGATTCCTCTATATTCATTGATCTAGAGAAAAATAAAATTGGTCCTAATACAGGGCCTTGGAGGACCGAGATGTAATTGCCATTTCCCATGACGTGATAGTAAATAAAATAGGTATTCGCTAAATTTTGTTATTGATATTCAGAGTCTCCTTTTGCGAAATTTGAATGCCATATTGGAGAATAGTATGACCTTTCTATTTTTCTGATTGAAATACCGGCTTCCCCCAAATAGGAAAATTACTCGGAAGTTGTAATGGATTTTTATGTGTATCAAAAAATGTAAACGATGACACAATTTGATTCTAATTAATAGTTGGCAGTCTTATAGATAGTATTTTGTGTGGATCGATTCGATATCGGCCCCTACGGTCACCATCCCATTTTTTTCTAAACAATATATTGTGTCCAAATCAGTATTACTCTTCATTTCAAAGTATCTTTTTACAAGTTTACAATTTTGAACATAGTTAATTTAAAATAAAAACAAGTTGTCATACAGACAAATGACGTTTTAAAATGTGTGACACTTTATCGGCTGAAACAAAAAGCCCTAGAGTCTATTTGATTTTTTTCTGTTACAAAATTCGGAGTTCTATTTAATTTTCCTGAAAATCTGCAATAAAATTCCTTTTCTAATAAAACCACTGTTTTATGCAAAAGACCTTTTTAGCTTTATATGTTATACGCGAAGCATCCTACATTTTTATTGATATATACCATATGTTACTAGTTCTGGAAAATAGAATTTGTATGTAAATGTTAAAGATAAAGAGATACATTTTCCCTAATACGGATATGGTACATTGATTTTTTATGTCCTAAAATTCTTTCTATTTACAACTACTTTTGAGTAAAAAGTTTAAACATTTTTGGTAAAGTTTCTATTTCGCTTTTCAAATTCTTTCTACGTATTGGTTGAAGGTTGTGTTTTTGAAATATATAACAAAATTTATTTTCACAGCCAGTTCTGTTTTAACCAGAAGTTATAAAATGTTTATTATCCAGAACTTACAATAAGAAAAAAAAGGAAGCTTCAATTAAACATTAAGCTTAATGACAGTTTGCATAAATTCTGCTTCAATTAGAAAAGGTTAAGTATTTTTGAATTTTCGAAGAGTATTTTTCGCCAATAAAAAAGCAATGCAAAAGTGGGACCTCTGTTCTAGTATCATTTACACATTTTCTGGAAAATGAGATAGAAATCCAACTTTTTTTAAATCCTAACAAAAAAAGTATCGCAACTTGATTTACTGTAAAACCGGATTAAATATCAAAAAATTAACGGTTAATATTTTACAAGTTTGGTTTAAAAGAAAGATATTGAGAATTATCAGTAGAATCAGAAAACCGAAAAATATACAATTTTTCAAATATTTTATCGATAAAATTATATATTATTTTGAACTCTGTTAATAATTCAAATTTTAAATATATATGTATATATATATATATATATATATATATATATATATATATATATATATATATATATATATATACATATATATATATATATATATATATATATATATATATATATATATAGGAAATGGCAGACTAGGAATCGATCTCACTGACTTTGTAAACATATTTTTTTTAATTTGTAACCTGTGTCATTTATATTGCGAGGAATTGACAAACTTATATGGTGTCAAAAGAGAAAGAGTTACTACTTAAACATTATCTTTCCTTATATTTTTCTAGAGTCCCAGTATTGGTATCTTAAGATATGAGTTTCCTTGTGGTTTTGTTGATATTAGCAGAAAGAAAGAATTTGGCGGATCAATTTAGCTTTACTTGAATGTAAGAACATAAGAGCTAAAACATGACGACCTTTCAATCTCTTATTAATAGAAGAAGAAAATGATGCCCCGAGTAGAAGTAGTTCCAGTATTTTTTTGTACTTTAAATTCTATCTTTTTTTGGGGGGTTTCAGATCAACCGCCATATTTTGTGTTTGGATGAATATCCGTCTCGTTCTCTTGTTCGCTAGGCCAATGAAGCTTCTCTCAGTACCATGTAAGAGTGTAAGGCTGACCTGTTTAAATCATGATCATTAAAAGTGGTAGTTAATCTCACTAATCTAAACAATGAATTTTTATAAAAAAATTTACCTTTCAATTAGTCGGACAATATTAAAAAACAATTTGAGACATTTTTATGAAATGAATAATTTTAAGGACTGGAATAACAAATGTGATGAAAACATTAATGATATTTTGTATTAAGTCAAAAAGCTTATCTATTTGAGGCTTAAAAATTATTATTTTGCATATTTCTAAGGACCTGTACTCAAAGATGGTACAAAATTGTTTTATTCAAATTCAAACGTCCTTTTTTTAACAGTTTCATGAAGCGGATTCCTAAATCGCATGCTAACAAATGCTAGAAATAAGTAATTGAGAAATCTGAATCTGATTATATAGAAATTAATATATATATATATATATATATATATATATATATATATATATATATATATATATATATATATATATATATATATATATATATATATATATATATATATATATTACTTCGTAAATATTTCTTGGGTCTAGGTTTATGCATTGAAAAATGGTTATATTTCGCTCGATTTCGCTTTTGATTAAAAGCATTTTCAAGAGCATATTTTAACTAAAACGAGAAAGAAAAAAAACAATAAGAGTTAACAAACTGGTTTGTTAAAATTGCCGTTTTGTCAATTATAAAAACACCGATAAAGTAAAATTTCTTCAATAATCCTAAAACATTTAGCAGTCGAATTTTCTAAAAAATTTTACACATTAAAAAATATTAAAAAACTTGTTTACATTATTGATTTGTACAATTTGGTTTAAAGCCGTTAATTAAAAATAGGTAACCTACCTTGGTTATATTTAAGGCACCTATAGTATCAGTATCATAATGTCTAGGTTGGTTTTGGGTGAATTACTTGATCTTAATAATTGTACAATGATACTGATATACAAGAAACGTTATATATCAGTATCATTTTATAATTATTAAGATCAAATTCAAAAATATATATATATATATTTTATAATAGATTTAAAAATGATGCTCTGTTTTCCAAGGTATAAACCAAATTGTGCAAATGTTTTTGTGTTTTTTTTCGTCATAATGTAAACAAGTTTTTTAATATTTTTTAATGTGTAAAATTGTGAAAGTCATTTTAATGCGACTGCTAAATGTTTTAATTAATTGAAGAAATTTTACTTTATCGGTGTTTTTATAATTGACAAAACGGCAATTTTAACACCAGTTTGTATCGAACTGATATTGTTTTTTTTCTTTCTCGTTTTAGTTAAAATAAATGCTCTTGAAAATGCTTTTAATCAAAAGCGAAACGTCGAGCGAAACATAACCACTATTGTTTCAATGCATAAACCTAGACCCAAGAAATATTTACGAAGTAATTATAAATAAAAGGTTTAAGAAACAAATTATATATATATATATATATATATATATATATATATATATATATATATATATATATATATATAAATCCTTTAAACTTCGGGTGTAACATTTTAGTTTTTCGTTGGATAATTTTGATAAACTAAGTAAATATAAATAATAATGTTCCATATTTTATAGTGTCGTCGACAGGTAAAGTGTATCTAAAGTAAATTGAGACAGCGGATAATTTGGTTTACGCTTAATTTACTACACCACGTATATCAAACAAATTTATTTTCATTCAGTTAATCGGTTTACAAAAGTAAGTTTACATTTCTATCACGCCGCCCATGCTTCACAAAGAAATCGCTGACTTTCGACGGATATTTGGTTTTTATGATGTCTCAACTTTAGAAACACTCAGTATACCAAAGTTTACTGAATAAAAATATAAGCTGCAGCACTTGAACACGTGACTCGATTTACCTATTCCTCGCGTCTCGTACCGGCTGGTGCGTTCTGGGTACCGGTCGGGTCTCCGGCACATACACAGTTGGTCAGGCTCCGTGATCGCGCCAGTTTGCTATTGTGCTATATAGTGAGACAAAAAAAAACTTATTTCTTTGACAAATATGAGCCAATATGCCTATTAAATATTGTTCTGTAGATGGTTGTAAAAAACATGATTTATCAATTCTGTCGTTTCGTCTGTCGGTCTGTCTGTCTGTCTATCAGTTCGCGACATAGCTTAAGTACTACTTACCCAATTGACTCCAAATTTTGACCAAAAATTAAGGGTGATATGAGGATGACCTAGTAATATGTTAAAACAAAATTGTTAGAGCGGTGTATTATTCGGGATTAAGATCCAGTAAAAAGAGCCTTTTTTTAAATTGTCGATGTTTTCCAACTTTATTGTTACATCCTCAGAACACATAGATTCTATATCCTGCATGAAACCCATATTATCAGTGTTTACCTACTCCGTTGGCCTGCAGATATTTCCCAGATATTAAGTGACTAAATGGTTTTCGTTAACGATTCTCTTGTTATTCTGTTAGAGTGGTGTATTATTTGGGATTGGGATCCAGTCAAAAAACAACAGACTTTTAAACTGTCGACGTTTCGTTATTTTATTGTTGCATCCTCAGGACAAACACATAAATTCTATATCCTGCATGAAACCCACATTATCAGTTTTTACCTACTATGCTGGTCCGCAGATATTTCCCAGATATTAAGTTTCTAAATGATTTTCGTTAACGATTCTCTTGTTGTTATGTTAGAGTGGTGTATTATTTAGGGTTGTGATCCAGTAAAAAAACAATAGACTTTTTTAAACTGTCAACGTTTCGCTATTTTATTATTGCATCCTCAGGACACATATATAAATTCTTTATGCTGCATGAAACCCATATTATCAGTCTTTACCTACTAAGTTGAACCGTAGTTATTTCCCAGATATTAAGTTTCTAAATGGTTTTCCGGATCTTCTTGATTTTATTTTAGAGTGGTGTATTATTTGAGGTTAGGATCCAGTAAAAAAAACAAGACTTTATTTTTAAATTGTCGACGTTTCGCTACTTTATTGTTGCATCTTCAGGACACATAGATTTTATATCCTGCATGAAACCCATATTATCAGTCTTTACCTATTCCGTTGTTTCGCAGATATTTGCCAGATATTAAGTTTCTAAATGGTTTTCATTAACGATCTTCTTGTTGTTATGACCAACGGAGTACGTAAAGACTGATAAAATAGATTTCAATTTAAGATGGCGAAACGAAATGACGGCCAAATAATTGTTTTAAAAAATCATCGTAAAAAAATTTGTTCAATTGACTTTAAATTTTGTAGACAAATTAAATGTGCAAATGGGATAAACTCGTACGAATTCAACATGACGTAACAAAATTGCAGTATGTGTCAATGTAAAAATTATTTATTGAATTTATTTCAAATTATGTTAAAAAAGTTAAGTGTGACATAGGAAGAAAGAAAATGGTAAAATATTGGTAGAAATCCAATGTCATGAAACAAAATGGCGTCCAATAAAAATGAAAAGTACATGTAACACTTATATACTGTGACTATGTACTAAAGTAAACTGAGTGTAATATATAGAGAAAACACCCTATATAAAATGTATTGTATCAAATTCAACTTGTTGCAATAATGGGCAACCACGCAATAACCTGTTTTGCTATGTCAGCAGGTCAACCACCTTCCCGAGCGTATATGGCAATTAGATTGCATTTTTTAAAAAAGATTGTCACACTTTGCTATTCCGAACAAATGGAAAAAAATCATGCGAGGGAAGTTCCGGGTAAAGGAAATTTACCGATATTTTTATTTATATAATAAAAATATTGTATTCTTTATTCGACTAGTAGGTAAGTAACAATTTAATATTAAATTCTCTATTTTTAAATAATATTTAAAACTGTAATTGTAAAATATTAAACTAGTACGACGACAAAATTCAACTCAATAATTTTTGTCTAATGTTATTATTTATATTTTTGAAATTCCCTGATAGATGAAAATTCGTAGCGCGAATCCAAACTACTTTTGAACAGTTCGGTAACAGGAGCCAGCCGATGGGATTTGAAACTAGGCGGCTCGCCTTTTATCTGCGATTTTCAAAGTGCCGACGGTCCAGTGCGGCAACTTATATTTATTTTATTTATACTGAATAAAAATATTTATTTAGTAAACTTTGACTATACCCAGTTGAGTTCTTTACGTTTAAAACATAATCTCAACCACATTTACATTAATCTTGTGCTAAAAAGCTATTTAGAAAACATTTTAGTATTCAGATTTCTTAAACTTAAACTTACAATTTAATCAGTCGCACAACGATTCTTTCATGCATTCATATTTTCCAGTTCTAATTTTCCATAAAATATACTCACTTAATCGAGCATATTTTATCGAAATTAGTTTTATAATTGAAATCTGATATATGGATTTCGAACTCTTGATTTACTTTGATGATACGGCAAGTTTGGAGACCAATAACTTTGAAAATTCCCTATAATAATAATGTAAAAGTAATTAGGTACTTTTATTAATTTTTTTAACAGTCCTTTACTAGCTGAACTTTAAATCGTTTAGAAGTTTCTCAAACCTAATTAAAAGTTTTATTAGATCGACAGGTTTTGATTTTGCCTAAAGAATTTTAATGCATTTTTTACATTTTTAATGTACTCCTAGTAAAGCGAACCAGAAATTTTTTTAGATAGTATAACTTGTTGATAAAACAAATTTGCTGCTGCAAAAGAATTTTAAATATTATTTGAATATACCTTGATAATAGTAATTTTTATATACAAGGTTTTTGAACTTAAATTTCGACCATTTTGCTAACTATGTTATTGGTGATATACGTCTGCAAATTAGCAGAAAATTATTACGTTGATTAAAAAAACAGTCGAAATGTCGAAAACACTTGAAACACAATGAAATTCCCGTAAACGTTTAACCCTAACCTACAAAAAGGAAACTTAAAAAGGAAGTAAACATTTGCGGCACAAAAATGGGTGACAATTTTGACGTTGGAACTAAATATAACCGTTTATATATAACCTATATTTAAAAAAAGTATGTAACAAAACACCGAAAAACACTTTAAAAAGACCCGCTATCTACTTTAAACTCGAGAAACACCTTGAAAATACTAATAATAATAATAAATTGCTGACAAAAAATCAGGTTAATTATCCGAAATCAGTTTTACAACGAATCACCGTACCACGCAGTAAAAAAAGTCGTGGACTTAGTGAGATTAGCAGGATAAATAAGAAAACTAAGTGTTCTTCAGCAATACTTTAAACGGAAAATGATGATGACACAGAATCAAAGTTATCCACATTTACAACTTAATTAAATAAACTCAAAACCTGTACTGAAATGTATATATATCTACTTGTTCTTATACCAAATATTTACAAAACATCTTTTATATGTTTTTTTTTATTTATGAATATAAGATGAGAATGATGAGATATTTTTAAAATAATTATCTATATTACAAAACATTTTTGTCATGTTAAATAGCCTATTAAATTGACATTATGCAGGTGCACGTAGGTTTGTCAACTTTTGAAAACTAAAATAAAGGATATCAACAAAAAAAGTTGGTGCCATGTTGAAGCTTGGTTCGGCTTTTTAGAAAATGACAAAATTGGTATTAGTATAACACATGAGTTTAACGAACACCCTGTCTCTATGTAATTTGTTAGAAAATATTTTATTAGTTTAAATAGCATTTAGGAATTCAAATCAAAATTAAGATAATAACGAAACAGTTTTTATAAAACCAATAACAACATTCTGCAACATAAAAGAATATCCTAAATCTTAAATTTGCATGAGTTAACTAACACGACCGACGCTGTATTTCACAAAAAAATGTCTATATTAAATGTATAAAATTATAAGTGATAAAAATGGATGCTTCTAACTGACTGCTGGGGTCTGCTACGGCGCGGCGTAATAGTATAAAGGCATCGGATCCGCTGGATTAGTAGTTCTTGGGAATGGATCACGACATAACTCCTTCCTCCTCAGACTTAACTACACCTGGTAGTAGGTAGTTCTATTGGTGGGCGGCTAGCTTCTGACTAGGTAGTTTTATGATAAATCATTTTCTTTGGAACATCATCTTGTATAGTGAATACCCGCATCATACAATATGAATAATGACTGAGTTGATAGTGTTTTACGATTTTGATTCACCGTTTCTATTTTTGTAGAGTCTACAAATTTGTCAGAGAGTTTTTGTCGTATGTGTTTGTTAATATAAACTTGTTGGCCAGGGCGTACAATTGGGGATTATCCCGATTTACATTAATTTTTGAAATAATTTTTTCTTTATCATTGATTAGTTTTTGGTTTATATTTGAATACGTTGGTTGTAATTTTTCTTTGTGGGCGTTGACGTAATCACTTAAAAGTATTTGGTCTAATTTTATGTTGAATCGGTCATTTGGAGAAATATGACCGTTAATTACATCGATGGGTTTAAAATTTATGGCCGAATGAATTGTGTGGTTGTATGCTAGTATTGCGTAGATCATTTTTTGTGTTATTGGTGTTTTATAAAAATTTTGGTTATTTAGCAAGTGTATGTGTTCTGTCAGAGTGGAGTGGAATCGCTTGACAAGTCCATTAGAACGAGGGTGACTAGGCGAATAAAAATGTGTTTTTATTTTGTATAAATTTAAGAGTTCGGTTACCACAGTATTTTTAAACTCGTTACCATTATACACTATAATTTGATTAGGTATAATGTGGTGAGAGAAGAATAACAGTAGTTTGTCTACAATTTTGGTGGCGGCAAGAGAAGGGAGTGCATATGCTTGTGTATATTTGGAGAAGCTATCTATTATAGTTAAAAATTTGGGTTTTTCAAGTGTATAGGTAATGTATAATTTCAAATGGTTTAGTAGCTGTGGGTGTGACGTTCATTTGCATATTAATTGGGTGACGTTCGTATTTACTTTTTTGGCAAATTTCGCAGTTATTAATGTATGTTTTACAGAATTTTTTTAAGGTAGGTCAATAATATTTGTCTTTGATTCTTTTTAATGTTTCGTCAATGACGCGGTGGTTGGTTTTTGATTCGTGGTAATCTTGTATTATTTCTGGATGCTTTCTTTATCAGTGACGTTTATTAATTTATTTAAACATCTTTTAAATTTTAAAGATGGCCATTCAAATGTTTTTCGAATAACCTCACAAAATGGCTCATATATTTCAGGTTTTTCGAAATATAAATGGTATTGTTTATCGGGAATTATCAACTCTTTAACAAAAGTTAATATATCTTGATCAAAGTTATTTTAAGATATTTGGATATTATAACGACGCTTTTTCTCGAACAAAATAGTAATTTTTAGTTTTGCCGGAGAATGTAATACTGAAGAAATAATAATTTGATTAGACCCATAATTTACAGGAATATCGCAAATAGGAATCCCCACTATAGGATCTTCGCTTTCATTTCTCTGAACTGTCATATTTTCATCAGGTGGTTGGCCGTCAGCTGATGTATGTGCTGTCATGTCATTGACCTGTGCGAGATCATTATTGTCCGCTTATGCTACGGTGAAAATTTTGTCTAAATTTTCATGTTCCTGTAATTTTACGTTAAATTCTTTAATATATTGATTTAATGGGAGATTTTCCGTTGTCTCTGTCGTATGCAGTTCTATTCGGGAGAGAATATCAGCATTTGTGTTTAATTTTCACTTTTTGTATATTATGTTGTAATCATACTTGTCAAGTTTAATACACCATCTTAGTAATTTTGAACTAGGTTCCTTTAAAGAGAAAAGCCATTGGAGTGGTTTGTGATCCGTTACTAAATTTATTTTTCTGCCAAATATATATGGGCGAAAATATTTGGTAGCCTAAACGATTGCCAGGAGTTCTTTTTCGATGGTTGAATAGTTTCTTTCAGAATCATTTAGTGTCCTTGATGCGTAGGCTACGGGCAGGTCTTACCCAATTTGTCCTTGCGAAAGGACAGCCCCAATAGCTACGTTATTTGCGTCCGTTGTTAAGGTAAATGGCTTTGAAAAGTCTGGGCATTGCAGTATAGGCTCGTTTATTAGTATATTTTTACACATATCGAAGCATTCTAAAAATTCCTTATTATGTTCTATAGTGGCACCTTTCTTTAAACATTCTGTAAGTGGTTTTGTTATTTTGGCGTAATTCCTAATGAATCGCCTATAATGCCCTAACAATCCTAAGAAACCTTATTTATTTGTTGTCTTAGGAATCGGGAATTTTTTTGATAGCTTCTATCTTGTCCGGATGTGGTTTAAGCTCATTTGCTGTGACCATATGCCCAAGATATGCCACTTCTTTTCCCAGGAATTCTGAATTCTAGTGGAATTTTAAAATTAGATTCGCGTAAACGCTGAAAAACACTTTTTAATCTTTCTAGATATTCCTGAAGTGACGTAGAAAAGACTATTATATCATCTAATTATATCAAATATGTTTTGTTCTGAATTCCGTGAAGAATATTATCCGTCACTCGCTGGAGGTTGCGGAGGCGTTTTTTAGTCCGAATGACATTTGCAAAAATTCATAGTGCTCATTTTCGGTGCTAACTGCCGTTTTTTTTAATGTCATTGTCATGTACTTGAATTTGATAAAATCCACTAGCCAAATCTACCAAGTATTACCATTTGCCTAATTTATCCAATAAGTCTGTAATATTAGAGAGGGGGTACCTATCGTCCAAATTCTTAGAATTTACACCCCTATAGTCTAAAACTACCCTATACTTAGTAACCCTCGAGGCATCTGCCTTCTTAGGGACCACCCAAAAGTAGTGAGCTCCACATGAAACTACTTGGTTGTGTAATTTTTTGGTTTAAAATCTTTTTAATCTGTTTTTCCACCTCTTCTTTATGTATGAAGGGGGGGCGATAGGACTTATATACTGGTATCTCATCTGATGGTTTAATTCGATGTTTTATTTTACTAGTAAAGGTTAATGGGCCATTTTCTGTCTGTCTGAATATTCATAAATTAAATTTAGAATTTTATTTCTTTCCTCGTCATTCGCATGGTCGATACGAAATTTAGAAAAGTCTAATTTCGATTTGGGACAGTCATCAAAATTCTTTAAGTCGATCTCGCGTATTTCATTACAGATAAACTTTTCCACGGAATTATTTCTGAGAGGTCTGATGTACGTGTTATTTAATACCGTTGTTAGTGCAAAACCTTTTCTCGCAACTGATAAAGACTCGCAGTTATGTAATTTTTGAGGTATGATTACATCACCATTTTTTATGAAAGTTTTAATTTTTATAACTTGCTCGACACGAGGCGGAATCGTTATACAATGTGTCTGGTTTTGTGTTTTGTGAAACTGCAATTTAATGCGCGCATAAGGTGTTTCTAGGAATTCCTTATGAAAATCAAGGAAGGCTTGCAAAAGTTTAAGATTATCAAGTCCCAGGAGACCGTCAAATACATTGTAAAATTTAAAAAGATAAAATTTAATATTTTTGTTTTCGGATAAATTAAATATTTTTGTTGAAGGTATTGTACTGTAAGCATTGTACTGATGAGTGGATTTTTGAAAAACTGTCGAAACTAAAAAGGGCTCATTAGTTATAAAATTGGGACATATTTTTTTGGCAATATTTGGGTCGCTAATGATCTAGTTGAACCGGAGTCTATTAATATTTTTAGGTGTGTTTCCGGGATTACGATATAGAATAGTTCGCTAGAATTAGACATATTAAAAGAAGATACATCAGTCTTTAAGTCTTTTTGCCTTGTTGAGAGGGGTCCCGAAAATTTTCATTACTATCGGTTGTTTCTTCATAAGAATATTGTTGAGGTAGGGTATGGTCAGTAAGAGACGTATATATGTCAGATTGCCCTTTTGTTTCTTTATATTCATTATTTATGTAAGGATAGTAATTGTTTTGGTCGTAATATTGATACTGATATTAATCGTTTTGGACATATTGGCAGTATTGGTTATCATCATATGTGATTTGTTCTGGTTGATATAAATTTTGGGTTTCGGCATTATAAACCTCTTCAAAAACTAGTTTTTGTGGGTTGTAATTAGATGTATTGGGCATAGGTTTAAAGACTGATGTTTCTATGCCTGATATAGGCGTGATTGTTTGTAATGGTTTTTGTTGGTTCGTTTTAAAGATGTTTGGTCTGTTGCCAGGTTTGCCGGAAACTTGAGAATTCGTAAAATATTTTGGTTGTAGCCTATTTGGATTCAGTATAACAGGTATAGGATGTGTTGGGAAGCTGGGTTTAAAAACATTGTGTGGTGTTTGTGAATTATAAAAACGATTTGGATTTACTGCAAAATTAGGTTGAAAAGAATTAAAATTATGTTATGTAGGCTTAAAATTATTATTTTTTGTAATTGCTGGAATAGGTTTCGTTTGATTTTGAAAATAGTATATATTGTATTCTCGACTAACAAATTGTAATGCTTGCATTAAATTATCTAGCCGCATACATATGTTCCAAGCCACTCTTTTAACCCTGATAAAAATGTCTTAAGAGCAAGGTCGTTATATAGTTCGCGTTTTAAATGTTTTAGTGAAATAGCTGTTTCATGAGAGTCTATATAAGAGCATAACAGATTTGAAATGTGTAATACTCTATCATAAAAGTCATTAGGCTCTTCATTCGGTAATTGCTTCATCATAATCAAATCTCTATTTAGACAAGCTTAGGACGTAGGGTGTCCTTCAGGCTGTCCCACGGACCAACGTTTTGAATATTTATAACTAATTTAGCATGGCTAGTAAGTTTACCAATTATCGAGTTCAATAAATAAATATTTTCAGAGTTCTGTGTAATATCTTTATCATAAAAGGCATCGATAAGTGATTGGCAAGTTGAAATATACCTATTTAAATTATTCGGGTTCCCATTAAAAACCGGAACACAATGTTTAAAAAGCTTTATTTTACAAAAAAATTAAATGTACAAAATTATAAGTGATAAAAATGGATGCTGGGCGCTGCTAAGGCGCAATAGTATAAAGGCATCGGATCCGCCGGATTAGCAGTTCTTGGGAATGGATCGTGACATAACTCATGTCATAATCACACCCTTTCTAGGTACTAGGCACTAGGCAGTGAATTAAATGCGTGTATGGCCTGATAATAAGGTTCCTTCTGAAAAAACTGGTACTATGAGCAGGTGTTCTTAAGTTATTTTAATTTTTAGTGGACGTGATCATGGAACCATCGTAGAGGACTGAATTGTATAGAAATAAATTAGGATATCTTTTCACAAATACCACCAGTCTCAAACAATACAAGGGTGGAATCGGAAGAAGGAAAATCTCTTTAAAATAAGATGCATTGAAGCTTAAATAAAGCAGATAGCGAATAATCCTTTCTTGTAAAACAAAAACCTTAAGTGCCTGACATGTTCCCCAGAAAATTCCTTCATATGATATAATCGATTTAACGTAGAAGTAAAAAAATTAAAACTTTCAAAAGACAGCTGGTCTCTCAAAACTCTGGTTACGTCACAAACTCTACTAATGGTTTTTGAGTGCTCCAATAAAGCCGAATCCTTAAAAACTTCAAGAAATTTGGTATAAGGTACTTCAGGGGTCGACCTGTTATTTAACTTAATGTAAAGGCAATTGTTTCTTCTTCTTATAGATAATAATATAAAGCCAGTCTTTGATGCATTCAGTATCAAACTATTGTTGGCATATCAATTCGATATTCTTTCTAGTTTCTATCCAACTGTTGATATTTAGGATTCTCCCGAATCTACTACAATCAGTAAAGTGTTATCTACGGGTCGGAATATGTTATTTGCTCTTAACGTATTTACCGCATCATTTACACAAATTAAAAATAGCAAACGACCAAAAATGTAGCAACCGAAAATAATGGTTGCACTTTAGACCTTATTGCACTCCCATAACCCACGAACTAAAAAACTCCTAGTGATATAATATCAGTTGTTAAAATCGCGGAGATACAATCACGAATAAATGATCAGCAAAGTCATGATTGTTTGGTTGAACTTCGTCTGGTACCTCTGGTCTGAAATACCTTTCTTGAAAATTAAACTATGAATGCCTAAAAAAATGTATGTTTCCCCGCATATTTAATGTGCTTTAAATATTAAATTTTAATTACTAATAATTTAAATTTCTAATAATATTCGAAGATTATCTAATTATTCGAAATGTACGGAAAATAAATTCACATGAAAAACTAATCTATTATTTGCAGTGTTGGTGTCGAGACTTTTATACACGAATTTATCAGCAAACAGCAACATCTTCAAGGGCATATTGATCCATTTATAATTGCCACTTAGCTTTTCGATACTGAATTTGAAATAGCGAGCCAATTTTTAACAACTATATGTCATCGCTTTACAGGTTCTGTCTCAGAAGACGCTCTAGTTAGATATTAAATTGAATACGGTAAATACAAAATTCACTTGAATGCCTATACATTTTCAATTGCTTAAATTATTTATAAGAATTCTATGTTTTAATAAAGCTGCCCACCATATTATTTTCAAAAACTTAATTATGAAATAAATGCAATTAAGGCGTTGTAGCGCAGGCCCTTCGCGAAATAATAGCCATTGATATGCACTTTGGATTATTAGTTTTCGCACAATTGCATTTTAAATGTTTTAGTGCATTATTTTTAGCGTGCCTGGATGCTCCGATTTGAATTCTGCAAAATCTTATCGAAAGTAAAAGTAGTATCATACTACAAAATGTATATTCTCATTTCGCGCTAAAATTCTGTGAAACACGCGAAATATGCTTCCAAACAAAGTAGCGGGGGAACGTACGGCAGTCGATGGTAAAGTTTACAGAAATATTTATTCTAAAAACATTGCCGATGAGAGCCGTAGTAATACAGACGCTCAGCGCTCAACGTATTACCCTTCAAATTTAAATATCTCAGCAACTGCTGAAGCTATTAGAATTTTTTTGATATTGTGGTAACTGAACCCCAGAAAACCGATTCTTTACTTACATTGTTCATAGAGTTAACGAGAATGCTGCTATCAGACGTTTTACTACATAGCATTTGCTATTAAGCTTGATAAATAAATACATAAAGCATATAGTTATTATTTGTATTAAACAGTTAGGTTAGGTTAGGTTAAAAGTGAGTGAAAACCGACCCTCCACAGCGACTCTGTGCTCTCTTGTGGCTCACACCTATGTTTACATTTTCCCAAGCAACTCTAAATCCTCAATGAGTCTTATCATTGCATTTGGGGAGGTATTCTTCAAGTCCTCGGGCAGCAGGATATCTCTATCTAATATGGAGATCCTAATCCTTGCAGCTGCCGGCCATTCACACAGCACATGGCTGACTGACATCCTCCATACATTGGCGGCACTCGGATTTGTCTTCAAGCCCCATCCTGTGTCTTGTCTCAGACCACAATGGCCAGTGTACAGGCCTATTTCTGTTTTGAGATGATAATTCTGTTCACATTTAACAGACTTTCGGTGACCCTCTTCTTCATAGGAAGGGGGATAAATGCCTTTACATGGGACAGACCTAGCAATCCAAGCCAATAGAGATTAGCTTTTTCCTCAACCAAGTCCAAAATTGCGCACTTGCGTTTCGTGGGCTACTCCTAAAGCTGGTTCAGGTCCCACGAATGTCTCTGTTCCTTTCTTTGCTAGAAGGTCCGCAGACTCATTTCCCTCCAAAACCGCATGTCCTGGTATCCAGATAAGGACGATTTTATTGTCGCTCCCCAGGCCAACAAGTGCCTTTTGGCATTTCCAAACTATTTTGACTATCCGAAAATATTTTGATCGTTATTTGTTGTTATATGTTAGGATTACAGACAGAACAACCTTCGGCCTTACCCCATGGATTCCAGCTCCTACACCTTTATTGCTTTTGGAGTCGTCTGTGAAAAGGCACAGCTCTCCTTTTAGTAGATCAGATTTATTCTGATCCCACTCCTCTTTCCCTGGGAAGATCACGGAGTAGCGTTGTTTTGCACTAACAGTTTTTGATAGCAGGTCCGATGACATTCCCAACATGTAACGGTTTTATTAAACAGTTACATTTATCATGAAATATACAATAAGTTATTCCAATATAAAAAAAATTCAAATAGCTTCGGCAGTTGCTAAGATAATTAAAATCAGAGATTAATACTTTGCCTGCCGAGCGTTTGTATTAACACACATATCCTCCCTGGTGATGTATCTAAGTTCATCAAAAGAACGTGACAAACTATGGAATTGAGGCTCCTCGCCTGCTACCATACTACTTTGTTCGGCAGTTTTTGATCATGTTTGGAAGCACTTTCCGTGTATTTGACATAACTTTAGCGCAAAATAAGAATACACCTTTTGTAGTATGTAGTAGCAGAATTCAAATCGGATCATCCAAGTACGCTGACAAACCAATAATTCCACAGAGCTTGGTTTTGGTATGCATAAAGAACATATCAATAAATATTGTTTCACAAAGAGCCTTCGTACAACTTGAGAAGTAACGGAGATAAGAATTTTTCTTTTTTTCTCCTGTTCTAATGATCAGATCAAGTCGTATAGAAACTTCTAAACATCATCTTTCAAAGTAAAATTGTCCTTTAAAAAGCATTTTTATATTTATTTGAAAAAATATGTCAATGTATTTCTTTTGAAGGCTTTTTTGAATTCTTTAAAAATAGTTGTTTAAACTATAAAGGGACGTGCTCAGATCATTTAGTATGCTAAGGTACGAGTGACTGTTAAAAGAAAAAAAAATCTGTTGATTAAATTTATTAATAATATTAAAATAAAATGAGTGAATCAGTTGGAGAAAGAAATCGATCCATTCCGCTTCAGACAATTAGCCTCGAAGAAATTATACCAGGAGTTCGAAATCCTAAAAAGGGGTATGAAGTAATTGGTCCACTTTATTATTCATCGAATAAAAAAATCAACATGTCAATTTATTGTTAATAAGTGATGACGATGAAAAAACTTTTCATTATTGCTATATTAAAGATTTATCAAAATTAGTTTCTACACAAATGTCTAAACATCACAGAAAAAAAATATATTTGCGACGGTTGTTTACAATATTTCCCTACAGAAGAAAATTTATTACAACACAATAGCTATGATTGTGATCATTTACGAATTAACCTACCTTCTAAAGAATTAATAAAAGATAAGTTTGGAAACTATTCATATGATAATATTTTGAAATTTGTAAATTATCATAAACAAATCAAAGTTCCTTTCGTGGTGTATGCAGATTTTGAATGCATTTTAAAGCCTTTAAATAATGACAATGTTGACAAAAATCCTAATACTTCATACACCTTAAAACAATATGAACATATTCCACATTCATTTGCCTATTACATTAAATGTTCCTTCGACGATACTTATTCTAAATTTGAAAAATATAGAGGTCAAAATTGTGATACATTATTTATAAATTCTTTAGAAAGAGATGTGTATAACATATACAATAAATTTTTAAAGGTTCCTAAAAAGATGATTCCTTTGAACGAACTGGACAAAATTTATCATAACTATGAAACAGTTTGTCATATTTGTAATAAACCTTATTTAAATGACAGGGTTGCAGATCATTGTCATATAACTGATCTTTATAGAGGTCCAGCTCATTCACTCTGCAACATAAATTACAGAAGACCTAACTTTATTCCAGTTATATTGCATAATTTGCGTAATTATGATTCTCATCTATTTCTTAAAAAATTATGCTTAAACAAAGAACAACTAACAGTTATCGCACAAAACAAGGAAAAATATATTTCATTTGAAAAGCTTATTCATGTGGATAACTATTTTAATAAAAAGACACAAAAGGCTAAGAAAAAAAATATATCGTTAAGGTTCATTGATTCTTTTCAATTTCTATCCCATTCTTTATCAAAACTCTCTGAAAGCTTAAAAGATGAACAATGTAAAGAAATAAAAAAAAATTTCAATGATGAAGAAAAATTTAAACTTATTCGCCAAAAAGGTGTATTTCCTTACAATTATATTGATGATTATTTAAAATTAGAAGAAACAACTTTACCTCAGAAAGAGCAATTTTATAATACTTTAACGGATGAGCACATCAGTGATGCAGAATATTAAAGAGCTGTAAAGGTTTGGCAATTGTTTAAATGTGAGTCTCTTGGTCAATACTCTGACCTTTACTTACTCTCTGATACTTTACTTTTGGCAGATATTAAGTAAGACTTGTTACAGAGTGGGAAAAAAATAGAAGAAAAGATGGTGCTGAGAATTTAATTGCAAAACCATATTTCAAGGACTTAACAATATTTTCTGAAAACTTGGTAGCTATTCAAATGCAAAAGATTCAAGTTACTTACAATAAACCAATATATGTAGGCTTCTCAATATTAGATATATCTAAAACTGTCATGTATGATTTCTTTTATAATTTTTTAAAACCTCTTTATCAGGAAAACATTTCACTTTTACACACCGATACCGATTCGTTCATTTTAGAAGTCACAACTCCAAATATTTATTCTGACATGATAAAAAATATTCACAAATTTGATACATTTAATTATGAATTTGGTAATATTCATGAAATGCCTATTACAAAGTCAGTTATAGGAAAATTCAAAGATGAATATGCTGGTGAACCCATTACTGCTTTCTTTGATACTGGAGCAAAAGCATATTGTATTAAAACGGAAAATAGTTTAACAAAAAAAGCAAAAGGTGTTAAGAAAAGTGCCCTTAAAAAGCAGTTGGATTTTATTCATTATAAAGATGTTGTTGAAAATCATTCTAAAACCTTTTGTTCAATGTAGGTTTTTCGATCTAGACAACACACAATTTTCACGGAATTAATTAATAAATTGGCTTTGAGTTCTGAAGATGATAAGCGGTATAAAATCCCCTATAGTTTTAATACATTAGCTTGGGGACACCAAGATATTGCTTTGTATCAATGGAATGCAGAACATGAAGATTTAGATATATTTATGTAGATATTATAAGGTATTTAAATTTGTTGTTTTTGAAACCAAAGTTAGTCTTCATAAGCCTTTCACAAAATGTGCTTAGAAACTTTTGACAAAGAAATTGATAACAGTTATTTTAAAACATATGAAAAACGACTTTCCACTTTTAAGAACTGGAAAGGAAAATTGAGACCAGAAGTGTTGGCTGGAGCTGGCTTTTACTATATTTCAATCAATGATATTTGTAAATGTTTTTATTGTGGTATTGAAATTTTTGATTGGTTAAGTTATAATGATCCTATTGTGGAGCATAAGAAATTTGCTAGGAATTGGGATTTAAATAACTGTTTATGGAAAAATAGGAATCGAATAATTGTAACCATTCAAAATAAGTCTTCAAGCTACACATTTTATATAGTATTATTAATATCCTTATTTATGAACTTTTACATATCTTTAAATTAAGTATTTTATTGTTATTATTTTACAACTGCTTTTGCTTTCGTGGTGAAAGTATCTGCTTAATGTTAATACATTTGGAATATAATTATTAATTTGTTTCAATGACTATCAGTAGATCGCAATTCATTCTTCTTCATTTTATTTTCCAAAATGTTTTTATGTTCATCATCCCCCTGGCGTAACACAGTGTGAAATATGTTTTTTCTAATAAAACAGACGTCACTCTAAGTAAATATTGTAAATTTATGAAAATTGGATTAATTAACAATAGTACAATTAGTTGGATGGAACGAATAAATGGAGATGAAAATGCAAGTAAATTTTTTAAAATTTTGTATCATTATCCAAATCGATCTATTTTTGATACAAATTGGATCAAAAGGTTAGAGTTTAAAAATAATCAGTTACAAATTATAACCCCCAACTGTACCAATTATTATGACGGATACAAAAATTATTACTTTACCATCATTAGAGTTACATTAAACTTTGCATTATTTTTATACATTACCATTTTAATTATTTATCTTTATTACAAATTTCACACTGGAAATCTATTTTTTCACTAATCTATTTTAATCGAAACTTTAAAGAAAGTGGGGATGAGAATATTCAAGTACAAGAATAACGCAATATGTTTCAGTCTCGTTTAGTCATTATGAACAACGCCGTGGTTCATAAACCTTTAGAAACGCTTCTTAATTCAAATTATTCAATTATTTTTTAAATAATTCTTGTCAAAATTTGGTCTTGTTGGCATTAGTTTAAATGATTTTTCTCCAAAAATTGTAATTGGTGGAAAAACTGGATTTTTAATCGCACTAACCGAAGAAAATTGAAAAGACATTTGTGTTCATCAAGGAATTATTGTAAACAATTTCTATTTTCCTCAAGTTGATCAAACCAGTGTGAAGATAAACAACATTCATCTGCAGGTCCAGAAAATAAATTACATCCCTGTTCTGCAAATTACAAAAGGCCCACACTTCCTATACTTAGGACAGGAGTCTTTGGACAATTTGTGGCGATTGAAGGAAATTATTGATTATAGATTATCTATAATTAAAAGGCAAGAATTCAATACATATTTCAAAATATTTCAAAATAATATTTCAGCTGATTGTGGCGTCTTGTGTAGGCATGTTTATAATATAATAAGTCCAACACAAAATCCTAACAGTGAAAATGTTTCAACTATGATGGAATTACTTGCTTTATATCCTGAAGAAATGGAAAACAAATTGAAGCAAAATGGAACAAAAAAAAAATATTACGAAGAAAACATTGAAAATGGATCAAAAAGAAAATATTACGAAGAAAGCAATATCTTTTCTGGAAGAGAACAATAAGGTGCATGTGTTAGTGAAGTGGAGCTTTGCTTACAGACAAGCCCGTTGGAGTAACTTTCAGATGTGGTACTTAGATAGACTCCGTTTTGAAAAAAGAATAAATGATTGTAAACTTATTCTAGATTCGATATTATCTGAGGAACATAGAAATAAAATATATTTTTTAATTTTTTAATAAAAATTGTATTTGATGTTTTATTTAATAAAATTTTAATTTCTTAAATGTGAATTTTATTTGAAATTAATTAGCACATAAGAGTAGGTACTTTTCAGACATTGTAATTTGTATCAGCTAAAGCATAAAGTGAGAAACAGAAATAAAACAAATTTAACTAAAATTTGATTTCAATTTAATTAAACAATATTTTTTTTATCAATCCATGTATTATATTTTTTATCAAGTCCTAACCATTTCACATAAACTTTGTTTCCTTTCCTTCTCAAAATCTTCTCAACTCTCTCTCTTTACTTTTAGTAATTCTTGCTCATAAAAACCACCCAGAATGTCCTGATTATCTTCGTCTTGAATTAAATATGTCCAGGGGTTTGTCATCTTAACTTCTTTAATGTGGAATATCTCATTTGACCAATTTGGTGTGTAACCTTTCGAAAATGCTTGCTTATACGTACGTGATCACCCACTTTAAACTTTGGAGATTTTATATCTAACGTTTTAGCATGAGTAAATGCAGATTTCAAGATTCTCTTTTCATTTGTTTTATTTACTTGTTTTGGCTTCATTGCTATTGAAGAATGTTTTGTATTGTTATATTCTTTTACAATATCCGCTAATATATTAAACCATTTGTAATTTCCTTGAATGCTAAATATTTTTCACATATTATTCTTTAAAGTCCTGTTCACTCTTTCTACTATACTCGCTTTCAAATTGGAAAACGTGCTATAATGGTTAATTCGAAATTGTTGCATCAAATTTTGAAAATTTACATTGAAAAACTCTGTCCCTCTGTCCGTTTGCAAGTTTTTTGGTGGAGTTTTTGCACTGATTAATATTTTTTCATTGCCGCTGTTACGTCTTTTCCAGATTTAGATTTTACCGGTTCGGCCGAAACATACTTAGAAAATACATTTATGGTAATCAAGATATATTTAAATCCCTTATTAAATTTGGCATAGGGTAACATTTTAACCAAATCAGCTTGAAAAAGATCATTTAACCCTTTCACCACCACCCTTCTGCGTTTGTAGTTTTTTCTAGCAGGTTTATGTAATTCATTAACGACTTGTTGTTTAACGGTTGACATGACAACAAACTTGTTTATTCAATTTAAAAGAAGTTTAATTTCTATGTTTTGTAATAATTCGAAATATAACTTTTATATGTTTTTTCCCATTCATTCAATTTATCAATTTGTATTGTATAACTTTTTTCATTTAAAACTTTACTAATTTTAGTAATCTCCTTTTCTAACGCATTAAAGGATTTTTTTATCTCTCCAGTTAAGAAAGTAGTTGATCTACTATCACTATTTTTGAATTCCTCCTCTGTTTTATTTAATTCTTGTTCTAATTTCTTAATTACACTAGACATTATCTTTCCAAAGGAAATATATTGTTGTTTTTCTTCCAAAGAGAGTTGGTCAATTATTCTACTATTAAGAATGCTATTTTGATTTCTTTTTTTTCTTCATCATCTAACCTTTTTATAAAAGTTCTTAATTGTTTAATCTTTTCCTTGTGTTTTTCAATTATTACTTCTCTTATATTTGTTTCCATTATTTTATTAATTTTCTTGATACCATCACTTAATTTTTTGTCTTCCTTTATAACATGTTCATTTAAAAATTGCAAATCTTTACTTATTTGATTTAGCGTTAGCAACTGTTTATTAACGTTTTCAATTGAGGTATAACATCCTTTAATTTGGTTTTCATACTTTAAAAAATGTTCATCAAAAACCTTAACCTTTTAAGCAAAGATTTCATTATTTGTTTCATTTTCACCTAATCTCCTTTTTAAATTATTAATGTCACTTATTTCCTCTTGATTATGTTTAATAAAATCTAACTTAAAATTGTTGAGAATTTTACTTTCAATATTTGAATAAATTGTATTTTCCAAAGAAGCAGAATTTATTAATTGACGTTTTGAAATATGGCGTCCAAATTTATCAACTGTCATGTTGAGCTTTCATTAAACAATAAATATGATTATATTTAATAGCTGTTTTTATAGTATAACTTTATCTTCTCTTAATTCTTCAATAATAGAGATAATCTCGTTACTATGAGCATTATTTCCCGCATCACTTGATGAAATTAATAAACGTAGCCTATCAACAATTTCGTTTACATTATTCCAGTATACATAGTCCGTATTTGATCTATTTGTTTTCAAAATTAATCCCTTTCCTGTTCTTTTGGCTCTAGTTGTTCTAAACGGAGGTTTTGGTTTGTTAAATGCTGTAACTAATCTTTGCAAGGTTTTTGTCTTTGTAATCCCCTTTATTTGTAAATATGGTCCTATTATTGTAACATATTTGTGTGATGTATTTCCTTGAACTTGTTCATTTGAATCAAAATTCCTACGATATACATTTGTTTTAGCTAGAATGTTCATGTAATTATCTAAATCTTCCTTCTTATAACCTTTCAGTTCTTTTTTGAAAAGCAATTCGTATAAACCTGGCGTGCCTGTGTACGTTATTCCTCCCACTTTAATGTCTTTTCCAATAATTTCTACCGGTATCTGTGTTAAACCAAAAGAAAACTTATCCGTTTCGAGGTCATGAACTATTCCATACTAATGGTCAAATTTATGTTGTGTATCTTTCACACCCTCATCAATATATGATCTGGGTAATTCATGAAAATCTGCTAAGTAATCTTTATATGACGGTGTACCAACATAGGTTTGAATTGTTTTTCTAGTTTGTTCCAATATGTCTGACAAGTTTAAATTTGTTGTTGTGTCACTAGAAGGATCTGAAGTTTCCGCTATAACAGTTGATGTCAATGGTTGTACTACAGAAGATGAAGAAGTGATACTACTGTCATCTAAAAATGTTGGTAGTTCTGTGGGGAATAACGGAGTTTTTCCTGTTTTCTGAATAGTTTTCGTCGGAGTTGATGTTTTATAAAGCTTTGTAGGTGTTTTGAATTCTTCATACTTTGAAACTCTTTCTTCTTTTAAATCGAATGGTTCGGATTTACCAATATTTGAAATTAGCTGTTTAAGAGGTTGTGTTATTGGTCTATAAGTTTGTTCTAATTCGGACTGAGCGGTAGAAGTAGCTAATTTCAAGCTTCGATATTTCTGCTTCACGGCTTGGCTCGATTTTATTAATTCTCTAGCTAAACGTTTATCCATGCTGTACACGTTTTAAATGAAATAAAACTGCAAATTTTTCACTTTTATAAATATATAAAGAAATCGAATTTACTCCTGTATCCGCCGTGATTTACTTCACAATCTTTGTCAATTATCAAATGTCACATCCAATATACAATGGTCGTTATATATGTTTTAAACTCAAACAGTCCTGTTTAAATAAAATTAATAAGTTGGAATTTTCTCGAATTAGACGTTTAAGGATTGAGGAATATCCTTGAAAAATAAAAAAACAATCGGTGTTTCTATGCCTTCCATGCGTGAAATAGTCCCTAATAATAGATTGATTATGACAAGGAATATCGTCAAAAATGATAACGGAATTTGGCTTTATCTCATGAGGTGAAATAATGTTTTCATCGCTATCGTATTCAAAGTATCCAATTTCTTTCATAGGCTTTAACAACTTTCTTAAATATTCATATTTTGGTTGATCTAATGACTTTGAATAAACATAGACATTTTCAAACCTAATTCCATTAGGATGCTCGAGCAGTGTAAGCATAAAGTTGGTTTTACCGCTACCACTGCAACCAACTATGAGTCCTCTTTTTGAACCACCGCAAAATAAGTCACCATGCTTTCTCAACTGTTTACTTAAAAATTTTTTCGTCATGATTATTTACTGGTAAAGAGAATTTTTGTTTTTCAATCCTCATTCTTAATCACACTAGTAAATATTTTTAGCTGTAAAAGTATTTATACCAGAAAAATGTCAATGTGTTTTTAGTATAAAAAGAACTTCAATGACTGTGGGTCGGCATAAGTTGAAAAAAACTCTCAAAAGACGTAATAGAAAAGGCTCTGGTTTAGTAAATAAATTAATTAGTAAACTACCCTTCGAAGTTCATATACCAGGATATAATTATTGTGGTCCAGGCACCAACTTGGAGAAAAGATTAACTAGAGGTGACGTTGGTATAAATCCATTGGATTCCGCTTGTAAAGAACACGATATATCATACTCTCAGACTGAAGATTTATCAAGAAGACACATATCTGACCAAATATTAGAAAAAAAAGCCTGGGATAGGGTAAAAGCTAAGGATTCTTCTATTGGTGAAAAAATTGATAATGAAGGGTAAAAGAAAGTTCGGTTTGGGATTTAAAGATAAAAAAGGGGGTAAACTTAAATTGAGAAAAAAATGTATCATTCGAACACCCAAAAAAGTTGGAGGATTTCTACCTTTTTTGTTTCTCATTCTTGGCGCCCTGGGTGCACTAGGTGGAGGCGCGGCAGGAATTGCTAAGGCAGTAAATGATGCTAAAGCAGCTAAACAGCAACTAGAAGAAATACATAGGCATAATATTGCAATGGAAAATGCTTCTAAAGAAGGCAAAGGATTATATATTAGACCATATAAAGGAAAGGGACTATTTATTAGACCTTATAAAGGAGGATCCGTCAAAATGAAAGCAATCAGACAAAAAAAAACTCAAAATAAGTTTTCTAAAAAGAGCACTTACGAACAATGATATTATTAAATATGTAAAGCTGTTAAAAATAACTGGCTTTAGAGGTGTTTTTATGCTCGATGAACTTCCGAAAAAAATTAATCTGAAAGAGTGTGGTATTGTAAATTTGGATAAAAAACAAAATAAAGGATCTCATTGGACTGCTTATATTAAAAATAACAAAAATGTAATATATTTTGATAGTTATGGAAATTTAAAACCGCCTTTTGAACTTCTCAAATATTTTAATTCGAATGGCAAAGTGGATGTATTTTATACTTATGAAAACAAACAAAAATTTAATTCATATAACTGTGGTCAACTATCCCTAAAATGTTTGCAAAAAAATATATAAACTCATTATTTGTTGTAATATCTCATTCATAAATAAACTGCAATGTCCACCACACTTGCCATATCAGGAAACAGTTCTGTTTTGTCTGCTGATTTTAATCCGCCCATATATTTAGAGGATGGAAAACAATATTACCTGGGTTTAGCTGATTTTGAAACTTTTATGATTATTCCCAATATAAAAGAAGGATATAATAAATTTTATATAGATAATAAAGTAATTGTTATTCACGACGGAGCTACAGATATAGAAACATACATAAGAGGAAGTATAGAAGATTTATTTCCTAATGAAAAAAATTTTTTTCTTTTAAAAGCAAATGTTAACACTCTAAAAACTTTTTTAATGTGTAGTAGAAAAATTGATTTTACCAAGGAAGATTCGATAGGAAAAATGTTGGGTTTTAATAGCAGGATACTAAAAGCTATGAAAGGAGAAGAATCAAATAATGTTGCAAAAATAACTAAGGTGAATGCTATTTGTATTGATTGTAATATTTGTGTCGGTTCTTACAGTAATGTTAAATCTGTTCATATTATTCACCAGTTTTATCCAACTGTTGCTCCAGGCTATAAAATAGTGTAATCTCCTTTGCCCATTTTGTATTTTCCAGTTAGCGTCAAAGCAATTAACAATATAACCGTTAAAATAGTTGATCAAGACGGAGAATTTATCAGTTTTAGAGAAGAAACTATAACAGTAAGGTTACATTTACAAGCTAGTGACATATAAAATGGTTGTTAGATATAATAGAGCCTTTGGAATGAGACTTGCACCTACCACTATCAACAAAGTAAAAACTTATAAAAAGAAAAAACTAAACAACAGTTCAGTATCAAATCCAACACCAACAAGTTAAGACGAGATAGTAGTAAATTTCTCACATCTTTGGATTTCACTGTTTTAAGATAATGAACATATTAAACGTAAACGAAAAGCTTTATGTAGACAATTCCATCGTTAGTTCAGAGCTTCAAACATATCAACCATATATTTCTTCAAAATTCAATTACAATGATGAAATAAAGATCCCAATTTAAGAACTCAATGCTTACACTCTACCATCAGATAGTTTACTTTATATCGAAGGAAAATTAACTAATACAGAAGATAAATATAAAAAAGAATTGCTATTTATTAACAATGGTATAGCCTTTTTGTTCAGAGACATCCGCTATGAACTAAACGGAATTACTATAGATTCAATAAGAAATGTTAGATTAGCATCAACCTTAAAAAGCTACCTTTCCCACAATACCAACAAAAGTTTAAAACTGGAAAATGCAGGTTGGTTTCCACATCGAAAAGAAGGTGATAAAATTTTAGTTGATAATGATGGAAAATTCTTTGTATCCATACCACTAAAAATGCTTTTAGGATTTTTTGAAGATTACAGAAAAATTATTTTGAATATGAAACAGGAATTAGTTCTTATTAGATCAACTGATGATTTAGATGGTGTCATCTTCAAAGAAGATCCGGCACACCCTGTTAGTGCTCCTGACACTCCATTGGTTACGTTGGATAAAATTTATTGGAAAGTTCCTCACATTCTAGTTCATATACCACAACAACTTGCTCTATCAAAAATATTAGAATCAAATAAAGATATATTGATAGGATTTAGGAGTTGGGAACTACACATGGCCGGTAAAAACAACTAGTAAACTAGAAGCTCCTCGTCATGTTGTGATTGGCTTTTAAGAAAACAGAAAAGGGAAAATTGCTAAAGATATGAGTAAATTTGACAATATTACCTTGTCAAATTTTAGAGTATTTTTAAATTCTGAAAGATATCCTTATCACGACTTGTACTTAAATTTCGAAGAAAACAAATTTTCTGCTTTATACGAAATGTTTGCCAACTTTAGACAGTCTTACTATGGTGTTCCAAATGAACCCATTTTTAATCCTGAACAATTCAAAAACATTAGTCCTATTACACATATTGATTGCTCCCATCAAAAAGAAACAATTCAAATGGGATCCGTAGTAATGAGAATTGAATTTGAGACACACAATGCAATTAAAAAAGATACTTCTGCTTATTGTCTTATTTTACATGACAAATTATTTAGCTACAACCCTCTTACTAAAATTATGAAACAATTATAAACTTTATTCCCACTCTTTTCATATTTCGATTTAATTTAAAGGGAAAGCTTTAAATCTCATGACTAAAACTAAAAGCAAAAGCTTTTAGTTTTAGTCATGACATCAAAACTACAACAACAAATTGAAAAATGTATTTTTAAAATTAATCAACTGAAAGAACAAATTGCAAATTATTCAAGTAAAAAAACTCTCATTAAAAAATTTGCTGCTTTGAAAATATGAGATTGGTTATGGACATTCAAGGATTCAAGGATGAAAAAAATAAATTTATACCGAAAGAGCTTGCAGCTTTTGACGGTTATGAAATGACTCATTACATTTTTAAAAAGCCTTTTCCAATGGAGTTTCTTTCACCTGATTGTCACAAGCAGGCGGTATGGCTAATGAAAAATCATCATTGTGTACATAGAAATAATGGATTTACTCCATTACATCATTTCCCAAAAATAATTGAAACACTTACGAAGAAAGCAGATTTTGTTTTTGTAAAAGAAACTGAAAAAAAGGATTTTATAAAGAGATATTCTAAAAAGCCTGTGATTGAAATAGATGAACAACCAGCGCTAAAGCTAATGGAACCAAAATGCTTCTATCATTCAAAATCACCTTGTATATGTGCTTTGACAAATGTGTTATTTTTATATGACATTTGTTTTATGAATGAATAAAAATATAAAAAAACTAAAATTTTTATTTTGCATTAACTAACCATGATTGAATACAATTAATATGATACCTTAAATCTAATTTTCTACATTCATTTAAAAGTTCATACTCATTTTTATATTTTAAATAATCATTACAAAATTTAGCGGCTAATTTACATTGTTCCATTCGATCTATATTCTTAACGTATGCTGACAAATCTTGTGCTTCTGCGTCTTGTTCGCCTACAATTGATAAATATTGGAAGTATGCAGCAGATATAATAAACTCTTCATACATTCCAGTAACCACTTGCTCCATTGTGAATATTATTAAATTTATGCTTCTTTTTCAATTTCTTGAAGAATAGTATCCTCGTCAATAAATTGCTTCAAGTCTTTTAAATAGTAACCAAAGCCAATATCTTTTAGATCTTGAATAAGTTGAAAAATATTTAATGTTTCAAAGTATTTGTTGCAACAGAGGGCGCCTTTACGAATTCCGGAGATTGATTACAATAAAAGTCTATCCACTCCGGACCACTTGCCATAGAATATGAGAAATAGGTTTTTGAAAGATTACTAAATTTGTCCTCTAATAATTTAACTACAATCAGCAACTCAGCCATTTAATTTATTTAACATAATATCTTAAATATGTGGGGGGACGTCTCTTGCGAATAGGATTAACTTTTCTTGATGATACCTGCTTGTTATCTTCGTATAATTGAAACCTCTTTTGGGTTGCAATAATAGCAGGTATAAATTGGCAATCTTCTCCTATAAATTCTAATAGGTCGCTTAATTCTCCTACAAAGTATGATTTCCCAAATGTATTGAAAACCTTGTAAGGCTTATAATTCCTTCTAAATAATCATCACAACAGTCAATTGCTTCCAAATAATCTCGTTTCAGTGGATAAAACAGCTTGGTGTATTCATCTTTCGAAATCACTTCAAAGAAATTGAGATATTTAACTTTTAACTGTCTGATAGATGTAGCTAATTTTTCGCGATTACACATAATTCACTTATTACTTGACACATTTTTTCTTTTTGTTTTATACACAATTGGTGGAAAAATTCAAAAAGAACTTTTTACGCAACTCGAGCACAGCTTAGTAAATGTGCCTCAGCATACTAAAATGATCTTGATGCACCTATTTATAAGACTTAAGAATGCAAAATCAAATGTGGGAGGACAAAGAGAAAAAATTAAAAATATGATGCGAATGAGAATAAAAGGGAAGGAAGATAAGAATGAGGGACATGAGAGAGAGGAAGAGGATTTTTTATTTTAACTACTGATGTTGTTCACAGAATGTCTTTAGTTCATTTTTAGATTCTGAATATATCAAACATTTTCAGAAAAAGAGTAGTCTAATAACCGGTACCGGTTTATAATAATGGTGTGGATTGCAATGATAATTTTGATATTTTTTAAAATGTATTTATGAATATGGTCTATACAGCTTTTCTTCCTGAATTAAGAAGAAACCTTTATTATGAAGGAAAAAATGGGTAACCCAGGAAATAGTTAAAGGAAGGAAAAGATCTCTTTGGACTTAATTAATGTTATGCAAGCAGACACGAAATGAAGTGCTTCTAGGAGAGTACAAATTTATGCCAGTATCAACATTTGTCGATCAATACGGATATGAAGGAATGGACTATAATGTTTAGCAAGCACATTTAATGATTATTTTATTAATTCTTTACAAAGTAATTTTCCTGATAATTGTATAAATGCTAATAACGCATAAACTTTGCAAACCTTCATCAATCTGTGTATCTATCAGCTGTGGATATAGCTTCATTGAAGGATTCTGCTAGTCATCAAAGTTTATGTAGGTGGGCTAGAGTAAACAGACATGACATCCTAGCGAGGGCATTCCAGAAGATTTTAGTGAATTCCTAATGCATATATAAGGAAAGATATATTAACGATGTGTTTATTATAAAGTGAACCCGTAACAATTGGTGTAAGGAGTGGGATATTGACTGAAAATTAGTGTAAACATTAAAAGTGTGATCAGTGACCGGTTGTGACAAATTTTGAAGCCATTTGTATTTGAAACAGAAAGAGATTGTTTAGCAACTATTCCCGGACGTGACAATTTACCTGATTGTGTTTATAAGAAATAACTTCGGTCTCTGTAATTCCATGACTCTGTTATTCCAAGTTTTGAAAGCCTGAAAGGTCATTTGAAGTTGTTGCAATATTCATTGAAACCAACAACACTATATGCATTGCAGTATGTTGCTTATATTGCGCTCAGGAAAGGACAATGATGTTTCTGTGACTCTTTTATTACTAGGTCAATATAATGTGCTTGTCTTATTGTCTCAAACTTTCGTAAACTCCTCTAGACTTCAGACAACTCTCATACCTTAATAGATATCTTCTATATGGATATCACCTTCTCCGACCATAAAGCCCAGTTTTTATATATTCATTCTGTCAAATGTAACAGTTGGTAATTGGGTGTCCTCACTAGATTAATTAGAAATGAAAACAAATTATTACAATTGGGTCATTAAAATAATTTAAAAGGAGTCTTAAAAAAGTATTGTGAGGCAAAGCTTACCATAATCTTGGACAATTTTTTGCTGTCCTAATTGCTTAATCTGTTTGTAAGCTTATGTATATGTAATTGTATGGTATTCGTTTAGCTGTACTGCTTTAGATATATCTGTTACTTAAGTATATTTGTTTTTATGTTTATACTTTATAATGTTTAAGTTGGCTTAATTTTTTTTTAATTCTATTAGACCTTAGTTTTATTTGTAGTATACTCTGTCAATGGAAATCTGATTTCTTTGAAGTATTTTGAGTTTGATTTATTTTTTTTCTATAGTTATTTTGATATGTCTTTCCTATACTGATTTAAGCTAAAAGAAGCACCCCACAAAAACAACTCGTGGATTATTCCTGCTTTAATTAGCGAATGTAATGATCTGAGAAATCTAAATGACATGCATCAAGCAATAACATAACTAAATCTGCTTGGGAACATATAAATTCTCATATGAACGTCAAAACTAAAAGAAAGAACTGTTCTGAACAACATGGATATGACTGATGATTATGCGATCACCAATAGATTTAGTACTTTTTTTTTATTTAATCTATAAGAGTTATTTGTTGATAATAATAGGCTTAATGTAAATGGTAGCTTACCTTATGATATTTATTTATTTATTTAGGGACAAAGCAATTTACAAATTGCAACCAGTAGATCCAAAACTATTTCCATAAAACACTAATTATTTTTGATTTAAAATATTCTAAGCTAACATTAAAAAATCTATGTCATCATCATCACAGAACCTATTTCCTGTATTACAGAACCGGGTTGCCGAACTTGAAACACCGTAATTAGTCCGATGAAAAAGCAGGACATTTAAAGTTTCCATTAATTATTTTAAATAGAATACATAGGTCTACAATTAACCTTTTGTTTTCTAGTGAGTCTAAATTTAACAAGCTTTTCAGTTCCTCTTAGATAATGTCCTCTGCTCTGATGTTCATTTTAAAACCTATTAACCTCAAAACTTCCTCTGTACTTTTTCCAATTGCTCGACATAAGTTCTGTAATATGGTGACCACACAGGAAAGGCATATTCAACAATCGATCTAACATAGGCACAATACAATACCTTAAAATAATTAATGTTACTAAAATCAAATAATTTACGGCAAATAAAACCAATGACCTTCATTGCTTTATTAACAATATATTTTTCCAAAAATCCCATTTAATATTTTAAGCCCCTTGTGTGATTATGAAGTTTTCAAATATCCTGTGAAGTTGATGACATTCTGTATAACCTGGTATACAAATGTGCATCAAAAATATTAACAACCACTTAAATATCTTATAAATCTCTTATTTAAGCAAAGTTGCTTTCCAGAAGAGTTTTGTCTTCATTTAAAATTTATGTAGACAATTTGGCTTTACATCTGGACGCTCCACTGTTGACACTATATAGTTTACTTAAAATGACTTAATAATTTTATCAATAAAATAAAATCTATAAGAATTTTTTATGGCTTTACCGAAGCATTTGATATTAAGCATTAAGCTTGAGCATTATGCAATAAGAAGGTTGGCATTTAACTGGGTAAAATTTTATTTGTTAAACTGAACTCAGGCTGTCAAGTTAAATTCTAAAATGTTCTAAATAAGCTTGTACAAAGAGAAGAAAAATTGATAAAAGCCCAAAATAAAGAATGGCATAGTGATAGTGTATAGTAACAAAATTAAAAATGCAACTGAAGATATAAACAATAGTTATAAGAAACTAAAGGCAAATAAATTGGAAACAAATAGGTAAAGAGGGATATAAAAAATTAGAAACAAGGCAGTAATTAGAGAGGAACAGAAAAAAAAAATATAATAAAACCGATTTTACTAAAAAAAATAAAGAGGAATAAAAGGAATATTCAAAAAGTTGAACTCAATGGCAAAATAATCAGAGATTCTAAAGACATTGCAGAAAAACTAAATGGCTATTTCGAAGGGAGTATAAACAATATTATAACTAGCAAGTATAAAAACAGTTTAGGAAATCACATCGTTCTCATTTTGCTTGCTCAATTTCCAAAAATTGCAGGATATTGTGGTTTCACTGCCAAAATAAGGAAACTCTAAGAGTTCATAAAGAATACATATTTTAGTATTGAATAACCTTTCATTTAATAATAGTGTAATAAATTCTTCCTTAGAGATTGGTAAAGAGCCATCTTCTCTAAAGATATCTACAGTTATTCAAATAAAGAAATGTAAAGATGCTGTTAAGGCTGAAAGTTTAAGGCCAATAAATATTTATTTATTTATTTATTTATTTGCAAGTTTTATGGGTACACCCCATTTTTGTAACACAAATATATACTATGTAAATGCTGACAAATATAGGTAAAAAATTTAATCTAAATTCTATGTGGCAATGAATAGACCACATCATGACACCTAGGTAATAGGTAGGGTATATAATGCTTTTCTTTTTAAGGAACTTAAGTTGGATGAAAAGAAGTAAAGCTCATCATGCTGATTTGCAGATCTTATTACCCTTGTGATCGATGCATGAAGGCCATAATTGGAATTATGTTGTCCAATATAAAAAAGTTCAGATCTTCTAAGAGATTTAGATGGAAGATGCAAATTAATCAGATTTCGAAGAGCCAGACATCTTACCTGGCTATTCAAGATGTTGAACAGAGGGTTCATATCGTTAATAGTTCTTCTACGGGTTAGCTTATCTACAATACTACAGATATATTTATAATAATGATCTACAATGATAATATTCAATTTATAGGCACACACTCTGAGGAATGTATTCTGAACTTTTTCTAAACTATACTTATAAACATTGTAATTTGGCGACCATATCACAGAGGCATATTCCAGCATAGACCTCACCAAAGTACAATAGATTAACCTTAATGAATTTACCAATAAATTAACAAAGCTTCTCTGGATGAAACCTATCAGTTTGCTTGATTTAGCAGTCACTGCATTAATTAAAATTAAACTTTTTCTAAACTATACTTATAAACATTGTAATTTGGCGACCATATCACAGAGGCATATTCCAGCATAGACCTCACCAAAGTACAATAGATTAACCTTAATGAATTTACCAATAAATTAACAAAGCTTCTCTGGATGAAACCTATCAGTTTGCTTGATTTAGCAGTCACTGCATTAATTAAAATTAAACTTTTTCACTGTCTTAAACTATACTTATAAACTTTAATTGACCTTTAAAAAAGCTAATATAACTATATTTACTAATATTAAATGCTAGCCCATTTACTTTCGACCATTCCACAGATTGGTTCAGACGAATCAGAATCGTCAATCAAATATATTAAGATCATCGACGAATATCAAAAAATCAGAAAATTGTATAAAATTATAAACATCATTAACAAAAAAATTAAATAGAAAGGGAGAGCAGTGCATGCCTTGTATGACACCAGAAACTGCTGCGATTGGGTCAGATCGGAAGCTGCCGATTTTGACCCTGTATGTACGCCCTTCTTAACCCTTTGTAATTTTTGATCTACTGAACCAAATGTTATGTTATCTGTATAAATAGAATCGACTTGAGCACTTCAGTGTGTCCAGCAGCTGCGATTGATAGAGATTAATTCCCTACAAGAACAAGAAAACTGTTTATACACAAGCGCGTCAAACAATACTGGATTTTCTGATAACACTATGATAGTTCTTAATAGATTCCCTATCACCGGGTTTGTGGGTTGGAATGAGAAAACTTGGAACTGACCCAATTTTAAAGTTATAAAAAAGCACAGTGAGATCATGAAGGGGGGGGGGGGTGTAGACGCATCGTTTCAGCAGATAGTTAGAGATACCATCAGTTCTTAAGGATAGTTTATTAGGCAGCCATCTATTGATAAGATTCAGGTGAGAGTTGTGAGTAATCAATTGTTAAATTATATACATTAGAAAATGACTTTTTATACTAAACCTGTCAGGATTTCGAAAAAACCATAGTTGTGAAACAGCAATTCAGAACATTTTATATTACTGGAAATATTTATTGGATTATAATTATGCAATTGGTGCAGTTTTTCTCGATTCAAAATGAGCATTTGAAAGCATAGACTGACAAAAGTTGGTAAAATAAATTCAAACAGTATAACATTGTTGATTGTGATTGGCTGACAAATTATTTCAATAAAAGAAAGCAAATATTAAATGTCAGGGGCCGTTCATTGACTATTTAAGGACAATTTTGACCATTTTTGAACCATCTCCTCTTGTAAGTACAAATAAGATTTCTTGGACACCCTCTCCCCCTTCTTACATAAGGTTTCTACCTAGAATTCCCTAAAAAGCGATAAATAGTTGAAACGTCGTTAGAGAAGATTTAATTACACTAAATCACATTATTAGTTGACATAAAACAAAGATTTTTATTATTTTTTAAATAATTATTCAGTCCCCCCCGTTGGGATCCTTACATAATTAATGAACAACACCATAATGGAAAATTTTCAGGGGAATTATTAAATATTGGGCCTTACTATTTTTTCTTTATATTAATAATATAAATTTGGTAATAAAAACTTATTTTAAACATTTGTTAAAAGATGATACTTTAATAAGTATTAATAGTGATGTAGCCCTTCCCATTGGGAAAATAGTTCAAACGATGAACCAAGGAGAGATCTACAAATACCTAGGATTCCAACAAGTTAGACTGTTCGATGATAAGCAAGGAAAGACCTAGATGAAAGATCCAAAAATGTTTAAAGAGTGTGAGCTCTTCTGAAGACAGAACTGAACGCCGGAAATCTCATTACAGCTCTTAACACGTATACTGTGCCCGGGTTGACCTACAGTTTCGGAATCTTGAAATGGACTAACACGGAGCAAAAGGGATTACAACGAACTACTCGTCTAATGATGACCAAGTACAAGTCACCCCACCCAAGGTCATCAACTCTCCGAATGACCTTACCACAAAGAGAAGGTGGAAGATCCCTTGTTGACTTGACCAATTCGCACTACCGATAGCTGCAAAAATTAAGATTTCTTCACTAACAAGGCACAAACATTAAGCCACCATCGCATAGTGACCTTAAGTAAAAACTCGTACTCTCCGCTTATTCTCGCAAGTGACAACATCATCCTAAAGTCACTTTCAGACCACGACAAACAAGAACAGGCGGTTCAAATGGCACTGCACGGCCGACATCACAATAACTTGAGTCAGCCATACATAGATAAGAAAGCATCCAACAGGTGGCTGAAGGATGGACAAATATTCCCAGAGACAGAAGAATTTGTGATGGCAATACAAGACCAATAAGTTATTAACACACAAAATTACACTAAATTCATCATCAAAGACTGGTCCGTTGAATCCAATAAGTGTCAAAATGTAGCGAGAGATTAGAGACTATACAGCATATAACATCTGGCTGCACTTACCTAGCAAACATGGACTACCTCCAGCGACATAACCAGATGTGTAACATCTTACAAGCTTGCCAATAAATACGGGCTCCTGAACACCTTGAAAATAATCCCTTCAAACTGCACAACGGCGCCGGGCAATTATCACCACCAGACGAGTGACGAATAATCAGCCTGATGTGGTACTGTTAAACAAGGAATCAAAGACAGCTTATTTGGTAGATGTTGCTATACCCAATAATAACAACGTGTTGGATAAATATCAAGAGAAAAAGGCCAAATATGTAGAGCTTGCATCGAGATATAGCAGATGTAGCGACTGAATAAGGTTCATGTGATACCGATCATCATATCATCAACTAGACTAGTTCCAAAAACACTAGAACAGAACCTGAAAATCATAGGACTGCATAGTAACACCTTCATCGACATCCAGAAGGCAGTCCTGCTCAGTACTTGCCACATAGTGAGAAAATTCTTACAGGACAACATAAAAATAATAAAATCCAAAAATTCAGACAATAAGGACCCGTCAAATTACCGACTTATTATGTGCCTTCCAACCCTATATAAGATCTTCACAGCCACAATTACCAGGAGAACAGAACAACATCTAACACACAAAAACATTCTAACGGAAGAGCAAAAAGGGTGCAGGAAAAACTGCCGAGGATGCAAGGAGCAGCTAATTGTAGACAGTGTCATCATGAAACAAACCAGGAAAAATTATAGAAACCTTCATACTAGTTACATAGATTTTAAAAAAGCCTTTGATTCGATACCCCACAGTTGGCTAGCCAGAGTGCTAGAATTAAATAAAGTCAATAAAAACATCAGGCCATTTCTTACACAAATCATGAGTACGTGGAAAACTAAAATCAACCTGAGAACACAAAAAGAGCACATCGAAACAGAAGAGATCTTCTTCAGACAAGGTATATTCCAGGAAGATTCACTCAGCGCTTTGTGGTTCTGCCTCTGTCTCAATCCACTCTCAAACACACTCAATAACACAAACTTCGGATTCCAAATTAAACACAAAAAAATAACGTACACAAAATAAACCATCTCTTCTACATGGATGACATAAAATTATATGCAAGCACAAAGGCACAGCTAAAGAAACTCCTTAAAATCACAGAAATGTTTACCCTGGACATCAACAAGGGACAGTCGAAAGGCCACCCTACGAGGGAAACAATCAACAATGAAACTATAGATAACATGAGTAGTTATAATAGGGGAGCGCCTCCTCCTCCTCCTCTTCCTCTCTCTCATGTCCCTCATTCTTAACTTCCTCCCCTTTTATTCTCATTCGCATCATATTTTTTAATTTTTTCTCTTTGTTCTCCCACATTTGATTTTGCATTCTTAAGTCTTATAAATAGGTGCATCATGATCATTTTAGTATGCCGAGACACATTTACTAAGCTGTGCTCGAGTTGCGTAAAAAGTTATTTTTGAATTTTTCCACCAATTTTGTATAAAACAAAAAGAAAAAATGTGTCAAGTAATAAGTGAATTATGTGTAATCGCGAAAAATTAACTACAACTATCAGACAGTTAAAAGTTAAATATCTCAATTTCTTTGAAGTGATTTCGAAAGATGAATACACCAAGCTGTTTTATCCACTGAAACGAGATTATTTGGAAGCAATTGACTGTTGTGATGATTATTTAGAAGGAATTATAAGCCTTACTACGTTTTTCAATACATTTGGGAAATCATACTTTGTAGGAGAATTAAGCCACCTAATAGAATATATAGGAGAAGATTGCCAATTTATACCTGCTATTATTGCAACCCAAAAGAGGTTTCAATTATACGAAGATAAAAAACAGGTATTATCAAAGAAAGTTAATCCTATTCGCAAGAGACGTCCCCCTACATATTTAAAATATTATGTTAAATAAATGAAATGGCTGAGTTGCTGATTGCAGTTAAATTATTAGAGGAGAAATTTAGTAATCTTTCAAAAACCTATTTCTCATATTGTATGGCAAGTGGTCCGGAGTGGATAGACTTTTATTGTAATCAATCTGAGGAATTCGTAAAGGCTGCCCTCTGTTGCAACAAATACATTGAAACATTAAATTTTTTTCAACTTATTCAAGATCTAAAAGATATTGGCTTTGGTTACTATTTAAAAGACTTGAAGCAATTTATTGACGAGGATACTATTCTTCAAGAAATTGAAAAGGAAGAATAAATTTAATAATATTTACAATGGAGCAAATGGTTACTGAAATGTATGAAGAGTTTATTATATCTGCTGCATACTTCCAATATTTATCAATTGTAGGCGAAGAAGACGCAGAAGCACAAGATTTGTCAGCATATGTTAATAATATAGATCGAATGAAACAATGTAAATTAGCCGCTAAATTTTGTAATGATTATTTAAAATATAAAAATGAGTATGAACTTTTAAATGAATTTAGAAAGTTAGATTTAAGGTATCATATTAATTGTCTTCAATCATGGTTGGTTAATGCAAAATAAAAAGGTAATTAAGTTTTTTTTTATATTTTTATTCATTCATAAAACAATTGTCATATAAAAATAACACATTTGTCAAAGCACACATACAAGGTGATTTTGAATGATAGAAGCATTTTGGTTCCATTAGCTTTAGCGCTGGTTGTTCATCTATTTCAATCACATGCTTTTTAGAATATTTCTGTATAAAATCCTTTTTTTCGCTTCCTTTTACAAAAACAAAATCTGCTTTCTTCGTAAGTGTTTCAATTATTTTTGGGAAATGATGTAATGGAGTAAATCCATTATTCCAATGTATACAATGATAATTTTTCGTTAACCATACCGCCTGCTTGTGACAATCAGGTGAAAGAAACTCCATTGGAAAAGGCTTTTTAAAAATGTAATGAGTCATTTCATAACCATCAAAAGCTGCAAGCTCTTTCGGTATAAATTTATTTTTTTCATCTTTGAATCCTTGAATATCTATAACCAATCTCATATTTTCAAAGCAGCAAATTTTTTAATGAGACTTTTTTTACTTGAATAATTTGCAATTTCTTCTTTCAGTTGATTAATTTTAAAAATAAATTTTTCAATTTGTAGTTGTAGTTTTGATGTGATGATTAAAACTAAAAGCTTTTGAAAATTTCTTTAAATTAAATCGAAATATGAAAATAGTGGGGATAAAGTTTATAATTGTTTCACAATTTTAGTAAGAGGGTTGTAGCTAAATAATTTGTCATGTAAAATAAGACAATAAGCAGAAGTATCTTTTTTAATTGCATTGTGTGTCTCAAATTCAATTCTCATTACTACGGATCCCGTTTGAATTGTTTCTTTTTGATGGGAGCAATCAATATGTGTAATAGGACTAATGTTTTTGAATTGTTCAAGATTAAAAATGGGTTCATTTGGAACACCATAATAAGACTGTCTAAAGTTGGCAAACATTTCGTATAAAGCAGAAAATTTGTTTTCTTCGAAATTTAAGTACAAATCGTGATAAGGATATCTTTCAGAATTTAAATATACTCTAATATTTGACAAGGTAATATTGTCAAATTTACTCATATCTTTAACAATTTTCCCTTTTCTGTTTTCTTGAAAGCCAATCACAACATGACGAGGAGCTTCTAGTTTACTAGTTGTTTTTACCGGCCATGTGTGACGGGTTGTTTCGGTTAGAGAAGAATATTCAACAAGTTCCCAACTCCTGAATCCTATCAATATATCTTTATTTGATTCTAATATTTTTGATAGAGCAAGTTGTTGTGGCATATCAACTAGAATGTGAGGAACTTTCCAATAAATTTTATCGAAAGTAACCAATGGAGTGTCAGGAGCAGTAACAAGGTGTGCCGGATCTTCTTTGAAAATAACACCATCTAAATCATCAGTTGATCTAATAAGAACCAATTCCTGTTTCATATTCATAATAATTTTTCTGTAATCTTCAAAAAATCCTAAAAGCATTTTAGGGGTATGAATACGGAGAATTTTCCATCATTATCAACTAAAATTTTATCACCTTCATTTCGATGTGGAAACCAACCTGCATTTTCCAGTTTTAAACTTTCGTTGGTATTGTGAGAAAGGTAGCTTTTTAAGGTTGATGCTAATCCAACATTTCTTATTGAATCTATAGTAATTCCGTTTAGTTCATAGCGGATTTCTCTGAACAAAAAGGCTATACCATTGTTAATAAATAGCAATTCTTTCTTATATTTACCTTCTGTATTAGTTAATTTTCCTTCGATATAAAGTAAACTATCTGATGGTAGAGTGTAAGCATCGAGTTCTTGAATTGGGATCCTTATTTCATCATTGTAATCGAATTTTGAAGAAATATATGGTTGATATGTGTGAAGCTCAGAACTGACGATGGAATTGTCTACATAAAGCTTTTCGTTTACGTTTAATATGTTCATTATTTTAAAACAGTGAAACCCAAGGATGTGAGAAATTTACGATTATCTCGTCTTAACTTGTTGGTGTTGGATTTGATACTGAACTGTTGTTTAGGCTTTTTCTTTTTATAAGTTTTTACTTTGTTGATAGTAGTAGGGGCAAGTCTCATCCCAAGGGCTCTATTATATCTAACTACCATTTTATATTTCACTTGTTTGTAAATGTAACCTTACTGTTATAGTTTCTTCTCTAAAACTGATAAATTCTCCGTCTTGATCAACTATTTTAACGGTTATATTGTTAATTGCTTTGACGCTAACTGGAAAATACAAAATGGGCAAAGGAGATTCAACTATTTTATACCCTGGAGCTACAGTTGGATAAAACTGGTGAATAATATGAACAGGTTTACCATTATTGTAAGAACCGACACAAATATTACAGTCAATACAAATAGCATTCACCTTAGTTATTTTTGCAACATTATCTGATTCTTCCTCTTTCATAGCTTCTAGTATCCTGCTATTAAAACCCAACATTTTTCCTATCGAATCTTCCTTGGTAAAATCAATTATTCTACTACACATTAAAAAAGTTTTTAGAGTATTAACATTTGCTTTTAAAAGAAAAAAAATTTTTTCATTCGGAAATAAATCTTCTATACTTTCTCTTATGTATGTTTCTATATCTGTAATGTCATAAGTTCCGTCGGGAATAACAATTACTTTTTTATCTATATAAAATTTATTATATCCTTCTTTTATATTGGGGATAGTCATAAACGTTTCAAAATCAGCTAAACCCAGGTAATATTGTTTTTCATCCTCTAAATATATGGGCGGATTAAAATCAGCAGACAAAACAGAACTGTTTCCTGATATGGCAATTGTGGTAGACATTGCAGTTTATTTATGAATGAGATATTACAATAAATAATGAGTTTATATATTTTTTTGCAAAAATTTTAGGGATAGTTGACCACAGTTATATGAATTAAATTTTTGTTTATTTTCATAAGTATAAAATACATCCACTTTGCCATTCGAATTAAAATATTTGAGAAGTTCAAAAGGTGGTTTTAAATTTCCATAACTATCAAAATATATTACATTTTTGTTATTTTTAATATAAGCAGTCCAATGAGATCCTTTATTTTGTTTTTTATCCAAATTTACAATACCACATTCTTTCAGATTAATTTTTTTTGGAAGTTCATCGAGCATAAAAACACCTCTAAAGCCAGTTATTTTTAACAGCTTTACATATTTAATAATATCATTGTTCGTAAGTGCTCTTTTTGGAAAACTTATTTTGAGTTTTTTTTTGTCTGATTGCTTTCATTTTGACGGATCCTCCTTTATAAGGTCTAATAAATAGTCCCTTTCCTTTATATGGTCTAATATATAATCCTTTCCCTTCTTTAGAAGCATTTTCCATTGCAATATTATGTCTATGTATTTCTTCTAGTTGCTGTTTAGCTGCTTTAGCATCATTTACTGCCTTAGCAATTCCTGCCGCGCCTCCACCTAGTGCACCCAGGGCGCCAAGAATGGGAAACAAAAGAGGTAGAAATCCTCCAATTTTTTTGGGCGTTCGAATGATACGTTTTTTTCTCAATTTAAGTTTACCCCCTTTTGTATTTTTTAATCCCAAACCGAACTTTCTTTTACCCTTCATTATTCCTGCAACACTTAAAGCTGCAATTTTTTCACCAATAGAAGAATCTTTAGCTTTTACCCTATCCCAGGCTTTTTTTTCTAATATTTGGTCAGATATGTGTCTTTTTGATAAATCTTCAGTCTGAGAGTAAGATATATCATGTTCTTTGCAAGCGGAATCCAATGGATTTATACCAACGTCACCTCTAGTTAATCTTTTTTCCAAGTTGGTACCGGGACCACAATAATTATATCCTGGTATATGAACTTCGAAAGGTAGTTTGCTAATTAATTTATTTACTAAACCAGAGCCTTTTCTATTACGTGTTTTAATAGTTTTTTTCAACTTATGGCGACCCACAGTCATTGAAGTTCTTTTTATACTAAAAGCACATTGACATTTTTCTGGTATAAATACTTTTACAGCTAAAAATATTTACTAGTGTGATTAAGAATGAGGATTGAAAAACAAAAATTCTCATTACCAGTAAATAATCATGATGAAAAAATTTTAAGTAAACAGTTGAGAAAGCATGGTGACTTATTTTGCGGTGGTTCAAAAAGAGGGTTTATAGTTGGTTGCAGTGGTAGCGGTAAAACCAACGTTATGCTTACACTGCTCGAGCATCCAAATGGAATTAGGTTTGAAAATGTCTATGTTTATTCAAAGTCATTAGATCAACCAAAATATGAATATTTAAGAAAGTTGTTAAAACCTATGAAAGAAATTGGATACTTTGAATATGATAGCGATGAGAACATTATTTCACCTCATGAGATAAAGCCAAATTCCGTTATCATTTTTGATGATATTCCTTGTCATAATCAATCTATTATTAGGGACTATTTCACGCATGGAAGGCATAGAAACACCGATTGTTTTTTTATTTTTCAAGGATATTCCTCAATCCTTAAACGTCTAATTCGAGAAAATGCAAACTTATTAATTTTATTTAAACAGGACTGTTTGAGTTTAAAACATATATATAATGACCACTGTATATTAGATATGACATTTGATCAGTTTAAAAATATTTGTGCTAACTGTTGGATGGATCCATATGGCTTTCTTGTAATTGACAAAGATTGTGAAGTAAATCACGGCAGATATAGGAGTAAATTCGATTCCTTTATATATTTATAAAAGTAAAAAATTTGCAGTTTTATTTCATTTAAAACTTGTACAGCATGGATAAACGTTTAGCTCGAGAATTAATAAGATCCAGACAAGCCGTGAAGCAGAAATATCAAAGCTTGAAATTAGCTACTTCTTCTGCTCAGTCCGAATTAGAACAAACTTATAGACCAATAACACAACCACTTAAACAGCTAATTTCAAGTATTGGTAAATCCGAACCATTCGATTTAAAAGAAGAAAGAGTTTCAAAGTATGAAGATTTCAAAACACCTACAAAGCTTTATAAAACATCAACTCCGACGAAAAATATTCAGAAAACAGGAAAAACTCCGTCACTCCCTACAGAACTACCAACATTTTTAAATGACAGTAGTATCACTTCTTCCTCTCCTGTAGTACAACCATTGTCATCAACTGTTATAGCAGAAACTTCAGATCCTTCTAGTGACACAACAACAAATTTAAACTTGTCAGACATATTGGAACAAACTAGAAAAACAATTCAAACCTATGTTGGTACACCATCATATAAAGATTACTTAGCAGATTTTCATGAATTACCCAGATCATATATTGATGAGGGTGTGAAAGATACACAACATAAATTTGACCATTATTATGGAATAGTTCATGACCTCGAAACGGATAAGTTTTCTTTTGGTTTAACACAGATACCGGTAGAAATTATTGGAAAAGACATTAAAGTGGGAGGAATAACGTACACAGGCACGCCAGGTTTATACGAATTGCTTTTCAAAAAAGAACCGAAAGGTTATAAGAAGGAAGATTTAGATAATTACATGAACATTCTAGCTAAAACAAATGTATATCGTAGGAATTTTGATTCAAATGAACAAGTTCAAGGAAATACATCACACAAATATGTTACAATAATAGGACCATATTTACAAAGAAAGGGGATTACAAAGACAAAAACCTTGCCAAGATTAGTTACAGCATTTAACAAACCAAAACCTCCGTTTAGAACAACTAGAGCCAAATCTACAGGAAAGGGATTAATTTTGAAAACAAACAGATCAAATACAGACTATGTATACTGGAATAATGTTAACGAAATTGTTGATAGGCTACGTTTATTAATTTCATCAAGTGATGCGGGAAATAATGCTCATAGTAACGAGATTATCTCTATTATTGAAGAATTAAGAGAAGATAAAGTAATACTATAAATAACAGCTATCAAATATAATCATATTTATTGTTTAATGAAAGCTCAACATGACAGTTGATAAATTTGGACGCCATATTTCAAAACAAAATCAAGAGAGAATAAGTGACATTAATAATTTAAAAAGGAGATTAGGTGAAAATGAAACAAATAATGAAATCTTTGCTAAAAAGCTTAAGGTTTTTGATGAAAATTTTTTAAAGTATGAGAACCAGATTAAAGGATGCTATACCTCAATTGAAAACGTTAATAAACAGTTGCTAACGCTAAATCAAATAAGTAAAGATTTGCAATTTTTAAATGAACATGTTAAAAAGGAAGACAAAAAATTAAGTGATGATATCAACAAAATTAATAAAATAATGGAAACAAATATAAGAGAAGTAATAATTGAAAAACACAAGGAAAAAATTAAACAATTAAGAACTTTTATAAAAAGGTTAGATGATGAAAAAAAAAGAAATCAAAATAGCATTCTTAACAGTAGAACAATTGACCAACTCACTTTGGAAGAAAATCAACAATATATTTCCTTGGAAAATATAATGTCCAGTGTAATTAAGAAATTAGAACAAGAATTAAATAAAACAGAGGAGGAATTAAAAAATAGTGATAGTAGATCAACTACTTTCTTAACTGGAGAGATAAAAAAATCCTTTAATGCGTTAGAAAAGGAGATTACTAAAATTAGTAAAATTTTAAATGAAAAAAGTTATACAATACAAATTGATAAATTGAATGAATGGGAAAAAACATATAAAAGTTATATTTCGAATTATTACAAAACATAGAAAGTGAACTTCCTTAAAATTGAATAAACAAGTTTGTTGTCATGACAACCGTTAAACAGCAAGTCGTTAATGAATTACATAAACCTGCTAGAAAAAACTACAAACGCAGAAGGGTGGTAGTGAAAGGGTTAAATGATCTTTTTCAAGCTGATTTGGTTGAAATGTTACCCTATGCCAAATTTAATAAGGGATTTAAATATATCTTGATTACCATAAATGTATTTTCTAAGTATGTTTGGGCCGAACCGTTAAAATCTAAATCTGGAAAAGACGTAACAGCGGCAATGAAAAAAATATTAATCAGTGCAAAAACTCCACCAAAAAACTTGCAAACGGATAGAGGAAGAGAGTTTTTCAATGTAAATTTTCAAAATTTGATGCAACAATTTCGAATTAACCATTATAGCACGTTTTCCAATTTGAAAGCGAGTATAGTAGAAAGAGTGAACAGGACTTTAAAGAATAATATGTGGAAAATATTTAGCATTCAAGGAAATTACAAATGGTTTAATATATTAGCGGATATTGTAAAAGATTATAACAATACAAAACATTCTTCAATAGGAATGAAGCCAAAACAAGTAAATAAAACAAATGAAAATAGAATCTTGAAATCTGCATTTACTCATGCTAAAACGTTAGATATAAAATCTCCAAAGTTTAAAGTGGGTGATCACGTACGAATAAGCAAGCATCGAGAGGCATTTTCAAAAGGTTACACACCAAATTGGTCAAATGAGATATTCCACATTAAAGAAGTTAAGATGACAAACCCTTGGACATATTTAATTCAAGACGAAGATAATCAGGACATTCTGGGTGGTTTTTATGAGCAAGAATTACTAAAAGTAAAGCATACCGATGTGTATCTTATTGAGAAGATTTTGAGAAGGAAAGGAAACAAAGTTTATGTGAAATGGTTAGGACTTGATAAAAAATATAATACATGGATTGATAAAAAAAATATTGTTTAATTAAATTGAAATTAAATTTTAGTTAAATTTGTTTTATTTCTGTTCCTCACTTTATGCTTTAGCTGATACAAATTACAAAGTCTTAATGTGCTAATTAATTTCAAATAAAATTCACATTTACTAAACTAAAATTTTATTAAGTAAAACATCAAATACAATTTTTATTAAAACGTGTCAAATATATTTTATTTCTATGTTCCTCAGATAATATCGAATCTAGAATAAGTTTACAATCATTTATTCTTTTTTCAAAACGGAGTCTATCTAAGTACCACATCTGAAAGTTACTCCTACGGGCTTGTCTGTAAGCAAAGCTCCACTTCACTAACACATGCACCTTATTGTTCTCTTCCAGAAAAGATATTGTTTTCTTCGTAATATTTTCTTTTTGATCCATTTTCATTGTTTTCTTCGTAATATTTTCGTTTTGTTCCATTTTGCTTCAATTTGTTTTCCATTTGTTCAGGATATAAAGCAAGTAATTCCATCATAGTTGAAACATTTTCACTGTTAGGATTTTCTGTTGGACTTATTATATTATAAACATGCGTACACAAGTCGCCACAATCAGATGAAATATTATTTTGAAATATTTTGAAATATGTATTGAATTCTTGCCTTTTAAGTATAGATAATCTATAATCAATAATTTCCTTTAATCGCCACAAATTGTCCAAAGACTCTTGTCCTAAGTATATGAAGTGTGGGCCTTTTGTAATTTGTAGAACAGGGGTATCATTTATTTTCTGAACCTGCAGATGAATGTTGTTTATATTCACACTGGTTTGATCAACTTGAGGAAAGTAGACATTGTTTACAATAATTCCTTGATGAACACAAATGTCTTTCCAATTTTCTTCGGTTAGTGCGATTGAAAATCCAGTTTTTCCACCAATTACAATTTTTGGAGAAAAATCATTTAAACTAATGCCAACAAGAACAAATTTTGACAAAGAATTATTTAAAAAATAAATTTTTGAATTAAGAAGCGTTTCCAAAGGTTTATGAACCACGGCGTTGTTCATAATGACTAAACGAGACTGAAACATATTGTGTTATTCTTGTACTTAAATATTCTCATCCCCACTTTCTTTAAAGTTTTGATTAAAATGGATTAATGAAAAAATAGATTTCCAGTTTGAAATTTGTAATAAAGATAAATAATTAAAATGGTAATGTATAAAAATAATGCAAAGTTTAATGTAACACTAATGATGGAAAAGTAATAATTTTTGAATCCGTCATAATAATTGGTACAGTTGGGGGTTAAAATTTGTAACTGATTATTTTTAAACTCTAACCTTTCTATCCAATTTGTATCAAAAATAGATCGATTTGGATAATGATACAAAATTTTAAAAAATTTACTTGCATTTTCATTTCCATTTATTCGTTCCATCCAACTAATTGTACTATTGTTAATTAATCCAATTTTCATAAATTTACAATATTTACTTAGAGTGACGTCTGTTTTATTAGAAAAACATATTTCACACTGTGTTACGCCAGGGGGATGATGAACATAAAAAACATTTTGGAAAATAAAATAAAGAAGAATAAATTGAGATCTACTGATAGTCATTAAAACAAATTAATAATTATATTCCAAATTTATTAACATTAAGCAGATACTTTCACCACGAAAGCAAAAGCAGTTGTAAAAAAATAACAATAAAATACTTAATTTAAATATATGTAAAAGTTCATAAATAAGGATATTAATAATACTATATAAAATGTGTAGCTTGAAGACTTATTTTGAATGGTTACAATTATTCGATTCCTATTTTTCCATAAACAGTTATTTAAATCACAATTCCTAGCAAATTTCTTATGCTCCACAATAGGATCATCATAACTTAACCAATCAAAAATTTCAATACCACAATAAAAACATTTACAAATATCATTGATTGAAGTATAGTAAAAGCCAGCTCCAGCTAACACTTCTGGTCTCAATTTTCCTTTCCATTTTTTAAAAGTGGAAAGTCGTTTTTCATATGTTTTAAAATAACTGTTATCAATTTCTTTGTCAAAAGTTTCTATGCACATTTTGTGAAAGACTTATGAAGACTAACTTTGGTTTCAAAAACAACAAATTTAAATACCTTATAATATCTACATAAATATATCTAAATCTTCATGTTCTGCATTCCATTGATACAAAGCAATATCTTGGTGTCCCCAAGCTAATGTATTAAAACTATAGGGAATTTTATACCGCTTATCATCTTCGGAACTCAAAGCCAATTTATTAATTAACTCTGTAAAAATTGTATGTTGTCTAGATCGAAAAACATACATTGAACAAAAGGTTTTAGAATGATTTTCAACAACATCTTTATAATGAATAAAATCCAACTGCTTTTTAATTGCACTTTTTTTAACACCTTTTGCTTTTTTTGTTAAACTGTTTTCCGTTTTAATACAATATGCTTTTGCTCCAGTACCAAAGAAAGCAGTAATGGGTTCACCAGCATATTCATCTTTGAATTTTCCTATAACTGACTTTGTAATAGGCATTTCATGAATATTATTAAATTCATAATTAGATGTGTCAAATTTGTGAATATTTTTTATCATGTCAGAATAAATATTTGGAGTTGTGACTTCTAAAATGAACGAATCGGTATCGGTGTATAAAAGTGAAATATTTTCCTGATAAAGAGGTTTTAAAAAATTATAAAAGAAATCATACATGACAGTTTTAGATATATCTAATATTGAGAAGCCTACATATATTGGTTTATTGTAAGTAACTTGAATCTTTTGCATTTGAATAGCTACCAAGTTTTCAGAAAATATTGTTAAGTCCTTGAAATATGGTTTTGCAATTAAATTCTCAGCACCATCTTTTCTTCTATTTTTTTCCCACTCTGTAACAAGTCTTACGTCAATTCTCCTATCAACATTTTCCATAGTCTTGCCATAAATACTATTATTTGCCAACTTGTAAGTATTACGATCAAATTCATTCTTTGAATCATTTCTTAATCTTGAATTCAAGTCTATATATTTTTTCAACCAATCAGATTGAGAAAACTGTAAAACTCTATGAACTTTAGTTAACTTGAGTCCATGTTCCAAACATTGTTTTAATAATTGATAGTGAATAACATATTTTGATTTATCATTTAAATTGGGTATTAATTTTATGCATTTAGAATTTGGCGGTTTAAAGTTTTCTGGACAAAACGGAAAATCGTTATGATAGGAATGTAGACTTGTAGGATATTCTAAATCAACTTCTAAAACATATCCCTTATTAGATTTTTTAGAAATATTCATAATATTTAAATCATTGATTTCTTTATCTGTTAACCAAACAAAATCTCCCGTTGGAATGTGCTGTGACATTGCATAACCATACAAATTTGTTGCATCATAATAAATTATGTATTTAGTTGGCTTTAAAGGATCAAAATTTAAAAGAAATGGGTTATTAGCTTCAGATTTTCTACAAATGCAAGAGCTCACACCACCGCGAACGCTTTTTTTGAAAAAGTGTATCATATCTGGATCAGTTAACAATTCTAACTCTATTCCAGTATAACGCAAACACGCCTCCCAGGATAAACCTGGAAAAGTGTAAAAATGAGCTGGATCGAGCTTATATGTGGATAAACAAGTGCTTCTAAAATTTTCAAAAATATCTGCCAAAAGTAAAGTATCAGAGAGTAAGTAAACGTCGGAGTATTGACCAAGAGATTCACATTTAAACAATTGCCAAACCTTTACAGCTCTTTGGTATTCTGCATCACTGATGTGCTCATCCGTTAAAGTATTATAAAATTGGTCTTTCTGAGGTAAAGTTGTTTCTTCTAATTTTAAATAATCATCAATATAACTGTAAGGAAATACACCTTTTTGCCGAATAAGTTTAAATCTTTCTTCATCATTGAAAATTTTTTTTATTTCCTTACATTGTTCATCTTTTAAGCTTTCAGAGAGTTTTTGATAAAGAATGGGATAGAAATTGAAATGAATCAATAAACCTTAATGATATATTTTTTTCTTAGCCTTTTGTGTCTTTTTATCAAAATAGTTATCCACATGAATAAGCTTTTCAAATGAAATATATTTTTCCTTGTTTTGTGCGATAACTGTTAGTTGTTCTTTGTTTAAGCATAATTTTTTAAGAAATAGATGAGAATCATAATTACGCAAATTATGCAATATAACTGGAATAAAGTTAGGTATTCTGTAATTTATGTTGCAGAGTGAATGAGCTGGACCTCTATAAAGACCGGTTATATGACAATGATCTGCAACCCTGTCATTTAAAAGAGGATTATTACAAATATGACAAACTTTTTCATAGTTATGATAAATTTTGTCCAGTTCGTTCAAAGGGATCATTTTTTTAGGAGCCTTTAAATATTTATTGTATATGTTATACACATCTCTTTCTAAAGAATTTATAAATAATGTATCACAATTTTGACCTCTATATTTTTCAAATTTAGAATAATTATCGTCGAAGGAACATTTAATGTAATAGGCAAATGAATGTGGAATATGTTCATATTGTTTTAAGGTGTATGAAGTATTAGGATTTTTATCAACATTGTCATTATTTAAAGGCTTTAAAATGCATTCAAAATCTGCATACACCACGAAAGGAACTTTCATTTGTTTATGATAATTTACAAATTTCAAAATATTATCATATGAATAGTTTCCAAACTTATCTTTTATTAATTCTTTAGAAGGTAGGTTAATTCGTAAATGATCACAATCATAGCTATTGTGTTGTAATAAATTTTCTTCTGTAGGGAAATATTGTAAACAACCATCGCAAATATATTTTTTTCCGTGATGTTTAGAAATTTGTGCAGAAACTAGTTTTGATAAATCTTTAATATAGCAATAATGAAAAGTTTTTTCATCATCATCACTTATTAACAATAAATTGACATGTTGATTTTTTTTATTCGATGAATAATAAAGTGGACCAATTACTTCATACCCCTTTTTAAGATTTATAATTAGAACATTAATAGAAATGTTATTTTTTTCTTCAAAAATCTTAATGTTCTTTAGCAACATTGGAAATTCTATACCTGACATATCCAAAACAGAAGAGTAGTGTGGGTAGGATGAAGTTTCAAAATCTAATCCGCGTGGTTGGTGAAGAGCAGACACAACTGCCCAGGCGAAGCAAAAGTTGTCATCATTCCTAATGTTGATCACAGCTTGACGTCTCTTGATCTCTTGAGGAAGTTCGATAAAAGATGAGGCTCTCAGCGGATTGTGCTTGTTAACATTAATTTCCAAATGAAGTAAATTCATCAAAGCCCATCCTGCAACGTAAAAATTAAAAAATTACTTTTTTTGTTGCTGTTGTAAAATCGAAAATAAATTCTTTACCTGAATCTCTTTCTGCAAATTCGTCAGCTTTCTGGTCAATAATGGTGCAGATTTGCTCTAACAGTTCTTTTTTCTGATATCCCTGGCAAATGACTTGGAACGGCGCATTAAAAGATTTGACATCATAGCTGTCGCTGCTGGGGTTAAAATAGAAACCGAACAGTTCCATATTTAGCTTGATACATTTATGTTTCTGCAGTTCTTGATCTATTAGATGTGCAATTTTGTATTCCAAATGTTGAAAATATTCTTTCACATTTATGAAGTTTTGATGTGAGGAAATCCTATAAGATATTATTCGTTCCCTGAATGCTGACTTGATAATTTCAACACCTTCCTCCAAGCCTATTTTGGAATTGTTCTTGTGCACACTAGATCGAAGATGTCCACCCCATAGACTTTGGTTTATATTTTTCTTGCATTCTTTACAATATTTTACAATATTTGTAGAATCTATATAAATTAAGAAAAAAATATTTTACAAAATATGACATGAAAAATAAAATGTTCTTACCTTTAACAAGCTTTGGTTTTTTCAACCAACTGTTGAGTTTTGTGGAATTTCCGTTAACATGTTTTTTAATATGTCGCAGTAAATTATCCTTTCTAGTAAAGACTTTATTACATGTTACACACTTATGCATTTCTGAAGTTTTCTGCATAATAATAATAATAAAATTAATATTGTGCAATTCTATTTAGTTATAGTCAAATTTTGAAAAAAGCAATTGCATTTTTGAAGTTCTTTGTATAATAATAAAATTAATATTGTGCATTTTTATTTAGTTATAGTCAAATTTTGAAAAAAGCAATAGAAATTAATTGACTTTATGAATCCATTTCTTCAAATGAGTCAACTAATTTGTCAAAGGCCTGTTTAACATAATTCACCGTACTTTCGTCTCCCTTTTTAATTGTGATCAAATTAGTTAAATTTTGAATAGCGAAACCCAGACACTTAAGGTTTGCTATTTGTTTTTTATTTTTTTTATTAATTTTAAATTTTTTTTTAATGATAAATGATGGTTTCGAAATTGAATTTTGTTCAACTAGTGAATTATTAGGAGAAATATCCGAAGTCAAATTTGCATCAATTTGTTTTTCTTGCGGATCAGAATTTACAATAGCAAATGGTGAATTAATAGAAGATATAGCCGAACTTAAATTTTGATCAATTTGTTTTTCTTGCGAATCAGAATTTACAATATCATATGGTGAATTAGTAGGACAAATAGCCAAACTTAAATTTTGATCAATTTGTTCTTCTTCCGAATCAGAATTTTCACTAAACAAAAAGGGAGAGCAAATTGGTCTCGGAGAATTAATTGGCGATTTTAATGTTAAATAATTTGGATTAGATTTTTGAAAACAAACAATATCCTCATCGCTAGAATTTTGAGTTTCGTCAATGTCATTCAGTTCTTCAAGAGTTTGTTTAGTTTTTGTTGTAATTAAGTGCGTTTTGTTGTCAATAATGTCATTAAGATCGTCAAGAGTTTGTTGTTGAGTAGCTGTAAATAAATATTTTTCGTTGTTGTGTTTGTTGGCATTATTCTGAACTTGGCTATTATAAATAATTTCATTCAAGTCCTGAATAGTTTGTTGTTGACTAGTTGTAAATACGTCTGTTTCATTGTTTTGTTGGTTTGCAAAATTCTGCATTTGAGTACATGTGTATAAGTCAAAGTCATTGTCAATTATTTTGCTAGTCGATGTCAAAAAATTGTCCATTATGAAAAAAAATCGTAATAATAAATAAAAATGCCACAAATGTACATAAAAATGTCACCAATATATATAAGAATTAAATCTTGCCAAATAAAAATGTTAGAAATAAAAATAAAAATTTACCAAATAGACACAATGTAAACACCAGAAAACTCGCGAGCTCTGCACAGTGTGAATGCAGAAATCAATTGCATTCGTCTCTTCGCTGAGGCGATTTTATATGCAAAAGTTAATCACATGTGTCCTACTTAAAGTTGAACGACAATCTCTAAAAACCACTTTCCCAAGCCGATCAACAACCTTACCCCCTCCCCCCCCCCGGACCCCTGAATTTCCGAGACTAAAATCCCGGTTCCCCAATTTCGGGCTACCCTCTTCAGGTTAAGTTAAGTTAGGTTAGGTTATGTTAGGTTAGGTTAGGTTAGGTTAGGTTAGGTTAGGTTAGGTTAGATTAAAAAAGAAGAAAAGAAAAAAGGAGAAGGAAAGAAAAAGAAGAAGGAAGGAAAAAGGAGAAGGAAGGAAAAAGGAGAAGGAAGGAAAACGGAGAAACATATAAAAAAGAGAAAGAAGGAAGGGAGAGAAAGAAGATAAGGTGAGGGTGAGGGGAGTTTAAGGGGGGCGAAGCCCCCCTTGGCCCCCCCCCCCCCCCCCCCCCCGAGGAAACTGACAGGGAAAGGGACAGCAAAAAAAAAAAAAAAAACTTAAGTATTGCAGGTAGTAAAAGTGGTGGTTGATGGGATATATACTTAAGAACATCCACTCGACGATCATACAGTATCATTCGCTGTAATATCAGTTGTCGATATTATTTTATAAGCTATAACCAAAATTGTTTTTTATCAAATATATCTATCTAAATCTAAAGCTCCTAACGATGGCAGAAAATATGATTGGAAACGCCGACCAAATTGAAGAAAATAATGTGGAGAACGCCGCTCAAATTGAGGAAAGAAAAGAAATTTTTATTAACTTGGAAGGCGATTCCATCACTTATAAACATTCATTTTTGGACAAATCATCTAGGCTTGTTAGAAGATCATTCTTATGTAACATAGACATTAATTATATTGAGGAGGAAGAAGAAGAGATGGAGGAAGATGATCAGGAAATTGACGAAGGAGTGGACATGGATGGACAATTACTAAATTTAGGAACCGAGGCTGACGTAAAAGTAAGCAAGTTTAGGGCTAGTGAATTATTTAATAATTTTGAAGAAAAAGATGTATGTGTTATACAAAGCTACTCTAAAATTGAAAGTCGAAGACTAGGAACATTTGCTATTTGCCTTCCTTGTAGTGCAATTCACATGAGATATTTACGGAGAGGGGAGTCCGATCATGTGAGCTGCCACTACAAAAGAGCCTATGTTGTTAGTGCTTCTGATTTACATTGTGCTATTTGTAGGATACATCTTTTTCTACTAATTCCTGAACATGCTTGCTTTTACTGCAACAAAAATGAAAAAAAAGAGATAGAAAATTATATTGTTAAATATTAATAATAAACATAGTTTGTAAAGGTGATGGGTAGATTATTTCAACAATATTAATTTTAAATATAGGTTATAAACGTAATGGGTAGATTATATCAAAAATATTAATTTTAAACATAAATTGTAAAGATAATAAGTAGAATACGTCAACAATATTAATTTTAAAAAATGTCAACTGTTACTATAAGCGGTTATATATTTTCATTGCTATATGCAAAATACTTCTTTTTATTCTAACATCTGACACTGTATTTGTAAATGAAATAGCTAATCATATGTAAAAAAAAAAGTGTCGATTATGTCAACTGCCACTAGAAGCACTCATATATTAGCATAACATTTTGTTAACGCTTGTTTCTGTATTCAATTGAGTTTTCTCTTACTTGATGCAAATTATATTAATATTATTAGTATAATTAAAAAGTAGTAGATTAGGCTATGCCGGTCCGACAATCAAAACCGTCATTTTTACATGTAAATTCCCATAAGAAAATTTAAGCTTCCATTTGCAAAAGTGGTGCCATTTTAGGGCGTGGCACTTTTTGTGTAAACCCATAACAATTGTTTTGTTATGTAATGTGAAAATTAGTATGTATTAAAAAACTTGTTAGATCATTGTTGTCGTTTCAATATAGGAAAAGGAAAAAATGTGTGTCAATTATTATATATATTTACATTTACTTTTTTTTACAAAATTATTTATTAGCAGAGTTTTCACAAACACAAATTATAAAAAATATTATCCTCTTTTTAAAATTACAACAAAATGATGTCTAATTACATCTTTGAAGATTTGTACCAAATAGTAATATCTAGTGCGACATACAGGACAATTGTTTACCATTATAGAACAACCATTTTCATCATTCCATCTTAAAATACATTTTAAACAAAAAATGTGGGAACATGTATTTGGTCTACATGAATCATAATATTCGATTATTTCAAAACAAATAGCACAAAACACTTTTTTCTCTTCACTCTCAGTTTTATTCAAATTTTTTAAAACAATCCCATTATTTTCTACTCGAACTAATGGTATATTTTCTTCTTGAACTCCTGGTATAATTTCTTCGAGGCTAATTGTCTGAAGCGGAATGGATCGATTTCTTTCTCCAACTGATTCACTCATTTTATTTTAATATTATTATTAATAGATTTATTCAACAGATTTTTTTCTTTTAACAGTCACTCGTACCTTAACATACTAAAATGATCATGATGCACCTATTTATAAGACTTAAGAATGCAAAATCAAATGTGGGAGAACAAAGAGAAAAAATTAAAAAATATGATGCGAATGAGAATAAAAGGGGAGGAAGTTAAGAATGAGGGACATGAGAGAGAGGAAGAGGAGGAGGAGGAGGCGCTCCCCTATTATAACTACTAACATGCTCAAGGAAGAGACATACAGATACCTAGGCTTCCATCAAAGTACCAAAATTAACCACACTCATATAAAATCAGAGCTCAACACGGAATTTCAAACCAGACTCACAAAGCTACTAAAAACAAAACTGAATTCCCGAAATCTACCGAAAGCTATTAACACCTTTGCCATACTTATTCTTACGTATTCGTTTGGTATCATTAAATGGTCACAACAAAATAAATCAATAACATACAATAAAATATAATTATATACAATCGTCCAACTTCACAACAGATAAGAGATAATAATCATAACCAGATGACAGCACACAAATTTAAAATTAATTAAATTAGAATCAAAATTAGTAAGCAGATACACTAAGCAATTACCTACTTCAAGTAGCTTTAGAGAGAAAAGAAAAAAAATCAGAAAGTATGATATAAATACTGTAGATTTAAAATTGATAACTAATTTAGAAGTAACAGTACAGTATATATATATATATATATATATATATATATATATATATATATATATATATATATATGTATATATATATATATATATATATATATATATATATATATATATATATATATATATATATATATATATATATATATATATATATATATATATATATATATATATATATATATATATATATATACATATATATATATATATATATATATATATATATATATATATATATAAATATATATGACTGAATTACAATTGGGCAATATTGAGCCATTCAAAAGATAGTTAAAGTGAAATATCTTCCTGCGAGCATTGACAATCATCCAAGCTATGTACCATCCTAAAAAAGCTTCATATCTGCAAAAAGCAAGCACTTGCTGGATATGTTGTTTGTGATATCATTAATAAATATAGAGAATATGAGGTGAGCAAGATTGCTAGCCTGTGGAGCTCCACTACAGGCTAAGTATTTATCTGATTTAAATCCATTATATTCAACAAATTGTATTTTATTAGTTAAATATGATGAAAAGAATTTAATAAGGTTGCAGTGAAATCCCACTGAGTTCATTTCTTGTGTGACCAAGCCATGGTCCAACCTATCAAAAGCCCTCGAGAAGCCTATGTATATAACATCCAGCTGCATCCTTTTGTTAATGGCCACATATGCCTTTTGCAAAAAGCATGCTAGGTTGGTAACGGTTGATCTTTTGTGAAAGAAGCCATGTTGATTCTGGGAAATTAGATGCTTAATTTGGTGGATAGTTATCTTCAAAGAACATCCGGCACACCCCGTTAGTGCTCCTGACACTTCATTGGTTATTTTCGATAAAATTTATTGGAAAGTTCCTCACATTCTAGTTGATATACCACAACAACTTGCTCTATCAAAAATATTAGAATCAAATAAAGATATATTGATAGGATTTAGGAGTTGGGAACTTGAATATTCTTCTCTAACCGAAACAACCCGTGACACATGGCCGGTAAAAACAACTAGTAAACTAGAAGCTCCTCGTCATGTTGTGATTGGCTTTCAAGAAAACAGAAAAGGGAAAATTGCTAAAGATATGAGTAAATTTGACAATATTACCTTGTCAAATTTTAGAGTATTTTTAAATTCTGAAAGATATCCTTATCACGATTTGTACTTAAATTTCGAAGAAAACAAATTTTCTGCTTTATACGAAATGTTTGCCAACTTTAGACAGTCTTACTATGGTGTTCCAAATGAACCCATTTTTAATCCTGAACAATTCAAAAACATTAGTCCTATTACACATATTGATTGCTCTCATCAAAAAGAAACAATTCTAGCGGGATCCGTAGTAATGAGAATTGAATTTGAGACACACAATGCAATTAAAAAAGATACTTCTGCTTATTATCTTATTTTACATGACAAATTTTTTAGCTACAACCCTCTTACTAAAATTGTGAAACAATTATAAACTTTATCCCCACTCTTTCCATACTTCGATTTAATTTAAAGGCATTTTCAAAAGCTTTTAGTTTTAGTCATGACATCAAAACTACAACAACAAATTGAAAAATTTATTTTTAAAATTAATCAACTGAAAGAAGAAATTGCAAATTATTATTATCAAGTAAAAAAATTCTCATTAAAAAATTTGCTGCTTTGAAAATATGAGATTGGTTATGGATATTCAAGGATTCAAGGATGAAAAAAATAAATTTATACCGAAAGAGCTTGCAGCTTTTGATGGTTATGAAATGACTCATTACATTTTTAAAAAACCTTTTCCAATGGAGTTTCTTTCACCTGATTGTCACAAGCAGGCGGTATGGCTAATGAAAAATCATCATTGTATACATTGGAATAATGGATTTACTCCATTACATCATTTCCCAAAAATAATTGAAACACTTACGAAGAAAGCAGATTTTGTTTTTGTAAAAGGAACCGAAAAAAAGGATTTTATAGAGAAATATTCTAAAAAGCCTGTGATTGAAATAGATGAACAACCAGCGCTAAAGCTAATGGAACCAAAATGCTTCTATCATTCAAAATCACCTTGTATGTGTGCTTTGACAAATGTGTTATTTTTATATGACAATTGTTTTATGAATGAATAAAAATATAAAAAAAATTAATTACATTTTTATTTTGCATTAACTAAGCATGATTGAATACAATTAATATGATACCTTAAATCGAATTTTCTAAATTCATTTAAAAGTTCATACTCATTTTTATATTTTCAATAATCATTACAAAATTTAGCGGCTAATTTACATTGTTCCATTCGATCTATATTCTTAACGTATGCTGACAAATCTTGTGCCTCTGCGTCTTCTTCGCCTACAATTGATAAATATTGGAAGTATGCAGCAGATATAATAAACTCTTCATACATTTCAGTAACTACTTGCTCCATTGTGAATATTATTAAATTTATTTTTCCTTCTCAATTTCTTGAAGAATAGTATCCTCGTTAATAAATTGCTTCAAGTCTTTTAAATAGTAACCAAAGCCAATATCTTTTAGAACTCGAAGAAGTTGAAAAACATTTAATGTTTCAAAGTATTTGTTGCAACAGAGAGCAGCCTTTACGAATTCCGCAGATTGATTATAATAAAAGTCTATCCACTCCGGACCACTTGCCATAGAATATGAGAAATAGGTTTTTGAAAGATTACTAAATTTTTCCTCTAATAATTTAACTGCAATCAGCAACTCAGCCATTTAATTTATTTAACATAATATCTTAAATATGTGGGAGGACATCTCTTGCGAATAGGATTAACTTTTCTTGATGATACCTGTTTTTTATCTTCGTATAATTGAAACCTCTTTTGGGTTGCAATAATAGCAGGTATAACTTGGCAATCTTCTCCTATAAATTCTAATAGGTGGCTTAATTCTCCTACAAAGTATGATTTCCCAAATGTATTGAAAAACGTAGTAAGGCTTATAATTCCTTCTAAATAATCATCACAACAGCCAATTGCTTCCAAATAATCTCGTTTCAGTGGATAAAACAGCTTGGTGTATTCATCTTTCGAAATCACTTCAAAGAAATTGAGATATTTAACTTTTAACTGTCTGATAGATGTAGCTAATTTTTCGCGATTACACATAATTCACTTATTACTTGACACATTTTTTCTTTTTGTTTTATACACAATTGGTGGAAAAATTCAAAAATAACTTTTTACGCAACTCGAGCACAGCTTAGTAAATGTGCCTCAGCATACTAAAATGATCTTGATGCACCTATTTATAAGACTTAAGAATGCAAAATCAAATGTGGGAGGACAAAGAAAAAAAATTAAAAATATGATGCGAATGAGAATAAAAGGGGAGGAAGATAAGAATGAGGGACATGAGAGAGAGGAAGAGGAGGAGGAGGAGGCGCTCCCTTATTTTAACTACTTATATATTATATATATATATATATATATATATATATATATATATATATATATATACATCTAAATATAAATCGCTCTGCAAAAAAATTTTAATTTTAAGATGTTTTTACAGCGATTTTTTTTGTTTCTGAAACTAGTAGTATTTTAGAAAACTCCAAATATATTCTTGCATATAAATCTTAAGAAAAAACATTGTCAATACATACATATTCGGGAAGTACTATGTTTGCCAAAACATATTTTTTGATAAACGGTATACAAATATTTCTTCACACAGACCTGCTGTTAACTTGAAAAACATTCTTTTTCTGACTAGACATAATATCGAATAGTAATTTCATCCGTTTGTGCAAAAAAAAACAGTAGAATATTATAACTATGCTGCACAACTCCTACACAAGAATGGGTGCCGTTACATAAACAAGTGGAGCAGCCGCCCTTCTGCATTTGGAACAATGTGAAACCTACTAACTAAAAGCGCACCACGCCATTGTCTACGACGAATATCCCCCCTCCCCCCCCGAAATATTTTCAATAGCGCCCATAAGACAAGTTCTTTACAGGTAGTAAAAAAGGCTATATGACCTTTTTTTATTATCGTATGTCGAATATGATCATACTAATAAGGCACCAATGATTTCTGAAGTCTAAACAAGATGTATATTTGTCCCATCTGGAAGGTAATCAGCAGCAAGAGGCATGTAGGACCCCAGATACTATGTCAATAATGTATACAAGTTTAATATTTATACAAAATTACACATATCTAGCCAAACTAACCGCAGTATAAAGTTCATAGCAAAAGTCCCTCGACATTCTTGAACAGGTTATATTTTTTTTATCACTTTGTGTATAATACTGTTTGTTCCTGTGCATGGTAGCCCTAGGGGATAAAACAGTTCTCTAAAAATAAAAATATTTTTTATTTTTATAACACTTAAAAAAAAGGGGGCAATTTTTTTATTTCAAAAACTATTAATGTTTTCAAAAAATAGCAAAATACATCATATTTATTTTTATTTAAATATAAACCACAACTTGCGAAAACCATTGACGTACATACATATACAGGGAAGTACACTATTTGTCAAAACTAAATTTTCTTTTTTAGTCCTTAATAAAAATTTGTGAATACACACGCTTTTTTGAATTAAGAATACAAGGCTTCATCAGTAGTATATCTGTATACAGAATCAAAATTAAGACAAACATTTAAGGTGCTGAAATCAAAGTAGAACAGTTCCTTTGATAATGCTGTAGATGAATTAGGAAGAAAAAGAGCCCAACGTATATTTCAGTATTCGAATGGATTTGTATTACACAAAAAAAAGTAATAATAGATAGTCGTATAATATTTATGCACAATACTAACACAAACTTTTAAAATTTTTCAAAATGCTCACCAGTTTTTAAAAATGTTTGCTTGATAAAAATATTATTAAGATTTCATAGATTGCTTCCACTGTAAACCTAACATATTTTTTCGTTAATTAATTAATCTATACTAATTAACAGGGCAGCAATAGAACTAATAATTCTTCAAAACTATTATTTTTTTAAACTGAGCCTTTAGGACCCTTCAACAATTATTAATGTAAAGAAATGAGAAAGAAAATCTTACGTAGTATGCGAGACTTTTGGTTTCGTATATTTCTCGTCTTGCTTCGCACATTTTTCGACTAGCTTCGCAAGACTGAGACGAGAACGAGAAAAACGCGAGACGAGTGTGAAACCTTGATTTTTTATTTTTTTTTAGCAAATTCTGGTGGTTCAGTTAAAAAGCTTAAAACTTTTTTTTACTTTTTCAATCCTTTAAAATTAAAATAAGTCTAATATAATACTAAATAACTATTTGTGGAACTAAACGAGGTCAAACATCACTGTCTCCGATAAAAGAAATGATTCATATCGAGGGAAAGCCCATTTACGGATGTTTTAGATTTTCATTTTTGTTATAATTCTTTCGATTGCTTGGTGGTTACTTCTGATATTGGCAATTTATAATTCTATATGCCAAAAAAGCACATTTAGCTTTTTGTCGTTAACCTGAGGACACTTGGACTTAGCAAGATCCAATATAAAAGTAAGTACTGTTTTACTAAAATGAGTAAATAAATATGGTCAATGTACGTATATAACTAAATTACAATTAAAAACGTGTTACGGAATAATATTTAACTAAAGTTCCCTAGATATATATATTTTAAGCCGCTGCTAAATTTTCTATAAATAACTGCAAAAATGACACAAGTTAGTTACAACCGCGGAAAACTTTAAATAACGCCATATAGCTGAAACATTTATATGCAGATTTGTTATTAGAACTAAAACTCTGAAAGTCTGTTTATTTATAATACGTCTTCCAGAATTGATTGCTTTAAACTTTTCGGTACACTGACCATGTGTTAGGCACTATATTTTTAAATTCTGTCGGCGATTTTACTTCAAAGTGAAATGATGTGCGGGAATAATTGTGAACTTTCTGGGAAGTAGCGTCAAGCCTGTAATCACTTTAGTAATGAACTTTAAATTGAGGAATGATTGAGTCTCGTAATAAATTACTTAAAGTGAATTTTCAAGCTTCTGTTTGTGTTCATACCGTATATGACATGCAGCGTTTTAAGAAATTTGAAGAAATATTTAAGGTTGGTTTTTAGTCAATAAAATAGGTAATCATTTCTAAGAAAAGAACTTTTTTACTTTTTATGGCAACTAACAAATATTTTCGCTTGAAAAGAACTAAAATTTTAATTTGGTTTTAGAGAGCTGTTTTAGGCCTTAAAGTAATCCTGTATAAAAGCAAAAATTGCTTTAATATGCAAAAAGAAAATACATTTGCATTGGTTTATCATTTTTTTCTTTAGCTAAGCGTTTATAGAAGTAAAAAATATCTGTAGTTTTAGAGATTTTTTTATTCCACTGGTCTACCTGTTTAGTGAAAAAATGTTTTATGTATAAAAAGATAGTAGAAATGTGTTTTGTTATATCGTTTTTTAACTACCCGCTTTAAAAAAGAAATATTGGTTTTCTGTGGGCTGATTCATATAACTAGGATTTCTCTGTATAGGGGGAAAAATAAAAAAATTAAAGAAATTTGACGTGTATCATCATTTGTTAAAAAAGTTAAATGCTTTTGAAACAATTTTTTGTCGGTCTCAGGGGACTAATTCATCCTCCTAGGACTACCCTGTATAGTAGAAAAAATATTTTTATATTCAAAATAATAAATGAAATTGATGAACTGGTTATATTATCAATTTTACAGGATATCACCATAAGTTTCATTTTTTTAAATGGGACGCCCTATATATGTTTTATTGTCGATAGAATATTCTGTTCTGATTTCATTGGTATATCATACTTTATATTTTCACCCAGTCGTTTTCGCTTTATTCGCAAATAAGTAAAATAAGATATTGGTTGATGAAGAGTGCCATAGAAATTACAAAATGCTCGTTGTCAAAAAAAAACCTAAAAAAGACATTAAGATAATTATAATCACTATGTTACTACTTATGGATATAAAAACAAACAAAATATATTTTTTGGATTTCCATAGATTTATACCAAAAAATTACCAGTTCATTTCTATATAACACTTGATTTTGTGCCAAATTTGAGGTAATTTGAAGAGTCAGTTTTTTAGTGATATTTTTTTAATATTTCACCAGACCGCCATTTTGTTCCGTCATATTGGATATTTACTAAAAAGGTCATCCCTGTAGGACATTTGAAGTCATTCAGATAGGTAGACAGACAGACAGATCGGCGGAATTAAAAATATAAATTTTTGGGCATCTAGAAATGCTAAAACTTGAAGCTATGTAAAGCCTTGGAGGGTGATTTTTTTTACGATTACGAACATTTTACTATGCCGCCGTTTTGTTCTAGCATCTCGAATTCGTACAAAAATTTTACCAGTTTATCTCTATATCACACTTAATTCTTTCACAACATTTGAATCAATCTAATAAGTAGTTTTTTAATGCTGATTTTTAAATTTTTACCAATTGAATTCTACGCAACACTTGAGTTTTGTGCAAAATTTCAACTAAATAGGATAAGTAGTTTTTAGTAATAATTTTTTTAACATTTCACAAGGCCGGCATTTTGTACCTTTATCTTGAATTCGTACCAAAATTTTACCAGATGATTTCTATGTAATCCCTGTTTTTTTTTGCAAAATTTGGGGTAAATGGAATAAGTAGTTTTTGTGTAATTATTTTTTTAACATTTCATTAGGCCTCCATTTTGTTCCACCATATTGGATATTTAGCAAAATATAACCATTTCATACCCATATGGCCCTTGATTTTGACCAACATTTGATAATTTAATCAGATAAGTAATTTTTAAACTATGCCGCGTACAGGCAGACTGACGGAATTGAGAATCTTTTTTGGCATCTAGGAAACCTAGGAAGGTGATTTTTTCACAATTACAATACTTCCCGTTTACGAGGGAAGTAAAAACAAAATATATAAGAATCTATCACAATGGCAGACAGACCGCGCAATGATATTCTAAAAAAGGATCAAATTTCAGTAAATGTAAATGTGAACAAATAAAAAATGTAAGTACCTATTATTTATCCTAAACTGAAATAAAAAGATTTGATTTAATTTGAAGGGAAAGTTAAAAATAACCAAAAGCAACTTCTAGATACGCTAATATATTAACTTACTAAAGATAATATGTCGAAATAGCTAAACAATTTATAAATATAAATAAGTAAGCCACTCGTCTGCTTAACTTAAATCTCTTTTATTGTTAATGAAATAAAAAAAAAAATGTTTTACTGACACTTAGAAGAGAGCAAAGCACTATTTGAATTTAAGAAAATCGGTAAACTATTATAGTATATCAGCATTTAAGATGTGATATACATTGCTATCACATAACTTCAAAAATTTTAAAACTTCTTTACGGATTGCGTGAACTAAGAGACATTTTAGACACTAAACAACTGAAAATTGTCTATGCAGCTTTAGTAGAAACAATACTCAGATTGCTTAATTATCTGGGTTGGGGCTTTCAATAATGTACTATGTATGATAACTACACAAGACAAAACAGTGTATTAAAAATCATATATAGGAAAAAGAGACGATACTCAACCGATAATTTATACAAAAATACGAAATAAGTCTTACCTACCCGAGATAAATTCGTATATAGTTGTATGCTGTATCTGTCAAAAATTAAATATTTCTTACCTAGAATGGATAAAATGTATACCACTTCTTCTAAAAATACTTATAAAACTGCTTTATATAAGAAACCTCATTGCCAGAGAATAGACACGTACTTTGCTACATCATAAGCTCCAAATTTTAATGCAAAATAAAATCAAGTTTAGCAAGAAATATGAAGAGTCAGTAAACTGGTTTGGACAATGAAAATTAAACTTCTAATCTAATATTTGAACAATGGCAAGTTAAATTTCGAATCTCTTTTTTTTCGGTTCCATACCCTCTACAATTTTTTTGTCATATCTGCCGTTCTCGCTCTTGTCTCCACCTGGGTTTCTTTGCTCTGCTCCTTGCTGGAGATCTTTTTTCTAATCTTTAATACGCCTCGACTGGTTAATTTTAACCTTATTAATTAATAAGTATAATTATTTGCAAAGAGTTTCGTGCAAATGGTTTGCAGAACAAACGGAGCAGGAAAGCAGCCTTCGACTTAGCGCAAGACATTATACAGTAGTACAGAATTTATAATTATTTAAATAATATTCCTCAACGTGATATTTTGTATACCAATTTATCCTAAACTGAAATAAAAAGATTTGATTTAATTTGAAGGGAAAGTTAAAAATAACCAAAAGCAACTTCTAGATACGCTAATATATTAACTTATTAAAGAAAATATGTCGAAATAGCGAAACAATTTATAAATATAAATAAGTAAGCCACTCGTCTGCTTAACTTAAATCTCTTTTATTGTTAATGAAATAAAAAAAAAATGTTACACTTAGAAGAGAGCAAAGCACTATTTGAATTTAAGAAAATCGGTAAACTTCTTTTACCCGGAACTTTCCTCGTTATGAATCTTTTATTTTATTAGGGATAGTGAAGTGTGTACTAGTTTAGTTCAGAACATAGTACCACATGTTCAATTTGTACCAGTTTATCCCTATATTACATTACATTTTTCCGCCATCTTGAATTTGTACTACAACTTCACCAGTTGTTCTTTATCTCACAATTAAAGCCTGTACAAAATTTGAAATTAATCTAATAAGTAGTTTTTTAGGATGATTTTTAAAATATTTTATTAGGACGCCATTTTGTTTTCCTATCTTATATTCATACCAAAATGTTAATAGTTCATTCCTAGACAATACTTTTTGTGCAAACTTTGTGATAAATTGGACAATTAATTTTTTTAGTTATATTTTTTTAACATTTTACTGGACCCCCGGGCATATTGGATTTTTACCAAAATATTACTAGGTACATCCCAATATGACTATTAATTCTTGACTAAAATTTGAAGTCAATTTGATAAGTTAATTCGTTAGCTGTTAAAAGTTCTTTGAGGGGTATAGTTGTAAATTTTTTCATTTTATTGCAGTTTTTAATATTTGTAGAGATACTACGTCTAGTGATATAATTTTCAAGCAAAATGATGTTTTTGTTTTTTTTTAAATGCCATGAATTTTTTATATAAGTGTTTGTTTGGTATGTGATGTTGCCAACGATATTTTTAAGATCTTTTGACAATTTGTCGATTGCTCATTGCATACATGAAACAATTGGCCGCTTCAAGATGTCGTCGAGTGACAACGAGCGTCAGAACCTCCTAATAACAAATGTAAATACTGCAAAAATAATGTCGATAAAGTCGGAGTTAAATGTGTGAATTGTAAAGTGTTATAACATCAGTCGTGTTCGCTAAGAATTAGCGGGCGAAAGGTCGCTAGTGGGAGTAAAAACTTTATCCAGTGTCCGACATGTGCAAAAAAATCTCACCAAGAAGAAGTAAATATACTTTTTAAAGAATTCCTCTCTTTGCAGCAAGAAAATTCTATAAAGGGATAAAACCTTAGAAAAAAATTTCGATGAAATGTATAAGAAAATGGAATTAATAGAAAATTCTGTTTTTGGGAAAGATAAACAATGCTAAAAAATGACAGACGACAATAATAAATTCGATGAACTTCAGAAGAAAAACCAACTCTTGGAAGAAAACATCACCAAATTATGTCAAAACATGAATAAAAGGAGAAACTCTTATTTGAAAAATTAGAAAATATCGAAAAAAATATAGAAAAAATGCCTTAAGACTTCCAATCCCAAATAAATAAGGTTTCCAAAAATGTATGTACATTCCCGTCTGACGGATCTTTAGATGTTCTACCCGACCTAGCTAGTGCAACTCGGACCTCGACTCTGAATCCAATCAAATATGGTACGCCTAAAAATTCAGGCATTTTCGCCTGAAGAATAGAGAGAGCACCAATTCACGACCATCGAGCTATTAACCGCAACACGGAAATGACAAATGTCAACAACATCAACAAACATATGAATAGTAGTAGCAGTGTTCCCGATCGCGATCTCGTAGATAAAGGAACTAAAAAACCAAATAATACTGATGAAACTATTGAAAACAGTTTGGGAAGGAAAAACAAAAAGAATGAAGATGCATCCCAAGAAAGTTGGACAACCGTCGTGAAGAAAAAAGACCTGATTATCCTGAACTAAGCCGACCGGCATCAATACGCAGTTAGTTGGAAGTTACAGCAGAGGAAATTATGTTATGTCTCCAAACCTATGGGGAAAGGGAATTGTGATAAACCATTTTCACACAGGACATTAAACATCATGCATCAAAATGTCTGATCTATACAAAATAAACTGGGTGAATTTGAGGTATTCTGGAGGGATGCTACGTACGACTTTATATGTTTCTCCGAACATTTCATGTCAACAGAAGAGATAACAACACTTGCAATAAATGATTGCAGGTTGGTCTCAAGTTTTTCCAGAGTGCAACACAAAAATGGTGGAGTGGCAATTCTCACAAGACAATAATAATTGCTGTTCAAGAGATGACCTGGTTAGCTTTTTGATAGAAATGTTCCGTAAAATCGCTACCATAGAGGTGAGACATCTAGATCTTATCGTCGCAGCTGTATACCGTCCTCCAAGAGATGATTTTAATCTGTTTTTAAATCATATAAATTTAATCTTAGATATTTTAACTGTTGATTTTAAATATGTTATTATAACTGGCGATTTTAATGTAAATTTAAATGTAAATACTGGTAGAAAGCAAAGTTTTATTGATTTTTTAAATTTCGTTTGACGTAACAAATTTTTCATAATACAAGACCAGGTGCATGTTTAGATAACATTTTGGTCAATTTTACTCGTATTTTAAATTTCAGAACTACAGTATTGGATGCAGTTCGATCAGACCATCTTGCAGTGGAAATGAACATAACAGACATAATTAAAAAAGGGGATTTTACGCCACCAACAACATCATCAAGCCATAACATTAACGAGCACAAATAGTTTCTTTAATATATTGAGCGCCACTAATTGGTCTTTTGTGAGGTCCAATATAAATGCTAACCAGAAATGTGATATCTTTACAAGCCTACTCTAGCTTTAACTTTTGTTTTCCTGTAATGAGGGTTATAAATAGGGGTGCTTGAAATGTGAGATGATATAGTCCTGTATTGGGTAAAATGTGAGAACATTTTAAACTATTAAATGACTTTTATAGTCATCTTAATTTGCCTGTGGTCTTAGCTATAAGAAATCAATGTAGACTGAAATATAGAAAAGCTATAGATGATGCAAAATTAAAGGCCAATTCAGACTTTATACTAAACGCCGACAACAAGATCAGGACAGCCTGGCAAATTACAAATGACTGTAGAGGGATTGAAGCAAAACAGGCTTCCAGTGCGATCAATGCTGACGATTTCAATCTGTTTTTTACTAACGTTGCTTAGACAGTTTTAAACAAACTTCCCAAGATAATCGTTACCCTGAAAATTATTTGTTGGACTTAATACAATTCTTATCAAAAAGCTTCAAAACTTATTAATTATACCACTTTCATACCTAATTAATTCATGTATAAGGGAAGGAATATATCCAGGTATATATAAAAATATAAAACTATAGGCCCATTAGTTTGGTCCCAGCTGTGTCCAAGGTCTTTGAATAACTCTTGAAAGTCCAATTATATGCTTATTTCCAAAATAACCATCTGTTCTTAGAAAACCAGTTTGCCATGTGAGATCCAAGTCCACGGCTGATGCAATTATTATCTTACTGGAATATGTAGTTGACGGCTTTGAAGAATGTGAGTACATAGGGGCAGTACTATGTGATCTGTCCAAGGCTTTCGACTGCATGTCCCATGCAAAAGCTGGTGTATTATAGACTACATAAAAAGGGTGTTCAGTTGATAGCTAGTTATCTAATGGTCCTCAATCATGGAGTACCACAGGGGTCCATTCCACAAGCACCAAATTAGTGTTCTTTGCTGATAACACAACAGCAATTTGTAGAAATAAGAAGCTAAGTGCACTGCAGGGGAAATGGAACATTGCATGACACATCTTGAGAATTGGTTTAATGCGAACAGACTGTCTTTAAATATTAACAAGACCGAGAATATAATTTTTAGCCTGAGGAATGTGGATCATGATGTGGCACTGGTAAGGCGTCTCAGAAGGACTCTGTGAAGCTCCTTGGTGCCAGCCTTGATAGCGCCTTGGTGTTTGATGTCCATGTTGAACATATGTCAAAAATTTTGTGCAAATCCACCTTTCCCCTAAAGAATCTGAAAGCAACTATTGACAACAACGTTCTACTCATGGCATTTCATGCATTGTTTCAATCTCAATGTAATTATGCAATACTTACTTTAGGACACTCGACACAGGCTGAACGAATTTTCAGGCTTCAGAGGGTGGCTGTTAAACAATCTAATAAAGGTATCGTATAATATAGTATAAAATGTATAGCTCTATTTTGGATTTAAGTACCATTTATTGTCTTTTTTTGACATATGTAAAAACAATTTTGTTTATGAGCATCCATAAATTCAGTATTTTATGGGAATTTACGTTTTATATAACTTAGGGAGTCCATAGTAAATTTTGGTTTGTTCCTTTACTTTCCCATTTGCTAATCCGTTAATTATTTTCCTGTTGAAAAATCGTCGTCTTGGTTAATTGGTTTATAAGTAAATTCATAATTAAGAATTCCAAAAAAAACCTAAGAAAATAGTTATAAGGTTCAAGAACTCAACCCATATTGAAAAATATTTGTAGAATGGATGAAAATGTGCTGGATTATGATCTAATTAAAAGAATTACGGAGAAAATGTAAGATAATAATAATAAAAATACACTAAACTGAATGGCAAATTAGCAAATCAGAAGAATAGAAGAAACTTTTTAGTGCAAATCTGAAAATATCATTCCTTTTTTATAATCTTTTTCACAACTTTAAGACATTCATTTGGTGAGGAGACTTGGAAGACCGTGAGGGATCTGATTAATACATCGTCGAAGATTGCCTCATTGTCTAACAGATGTATTTTCTTGCTGCAGTGCAGGACAAAAAATGTATTTCCGAAACATATTACCAACGATTATAAATGCATGTATACGTTACAAATAGAAGAACATCGATATAAGTTTCATGTAGATTCAACTATAACGAAGTTCAGAAGAAGCGTACTAAATCTGGAAATTAAAATTACTGTATGGAAATTGAACAGTTTAGTAAAAAAACAAACATATTTTAATAATAAGGTCAGGAATCTGGTTAGGTTATACAAAAATAATTTACGAAAAAAAAATCGAATTAATTAAATAGAATAATTTTAAAAAGATACATGAACTATGTGTCACTCATAACATCTATTCACTTGAGTCGAATAAGGAATTTATTTTTAATTATACTAACGTAAATCTTCCTAATGATATAGAGACAATATTGGCTCTAGGCCCAAAATTTTCATTACTAACCCCCGTTAATGATCTACCACTGCATACAATTATAAAAGACTTAGAATATGCTGTCTCAGCACGGGGGTGGAACGAAGAAAAAAATGCCGATATTAGATCAAAAACAGTAAATATTGTTAATAACTTTTGACAGGCAAACATTAATAAAACAAACCAGACATTTAAATTATAAAATAATATTCTCAAACAATCATTCACAAATAATAATATGTCGAGCAGATAAGGGGAATAGTACTGTGTTGATGTATGAACAAGAATATGTCGATGCGGTGAATGAAATGTTGAATGACAGTAGTATTTATAAAAAAATAAGTTATGACCCAACATCGAGATATCAAACCGGTGCAATTTACTAATTAATGAAATTAAAAGAGCTAGGAGTAGTAGAAAGTAATGATTTGATTAGATTAAAAAATTATTTCTCCCTCACGTCTAAATTATATGGATTAAGAAAAAAGCAGAAACAGGAAATAAACATGAGATCTGTTGTAAGCTGTATCAACTCTCCAACTTATAAAATATCTTCTCTCTTGCATGACATTTTAGCTCTAGTCACAACCACTTTTCGTGACAATATAAAAAATTCGTTTGAATTCGTAGAATCTATAACAAGTATTATTTTGCCTCCAGATTATGTCTTGGTCTCTCTGGACGTTGTATCATTCACGAATATACCTAAAATTTTGGTAACAGAAATAATCAATAAATATAAACATCATATTTCTGCATATACTAACTGCACGCATGAAATAATAATTAAATTAGTTAACCTTTGTTTTGATACCAGTTTTTTTACATTTAGAAATCAAGCCAACCAACAACAGTGCTATGGGTAATCCAGCTAGCTCTGTACTGGCCAATTTTATAATGAATTTTGTTCTTACAGAGGTATGTAAAAAAATTGCTTTTAATATACCCTTTTTGTATGTGTACGTAGATGATACAATTATGGTCATACTAAGACATAAAAATAAAGAAATTCTGGAAATTTTCAATAGGATCAATGAGAAAATTCAGTTTACAATATAATTAGAAAACAACAAGCAAATACCATTTCTAGATGTTTTGCTAATTAGGAGTGATGATGGCCATGTAAAGACAAATTGGTATATGAAACCTATTAGCTCGGGTAGAATTCTTAACTATTATTCTTATCATACGAGTCAACATAAGGCAAGTACCATTAGTAATTTGATTTATCGAGCAAAGAACTTAAGTAATCAAGATTTCTAGGAAGACAATATAAAAAAGATACGGGAAATGGCCCTAAAAAATAACTATCAGACAAAATTTGTCAACCAATGTTTAAATACATTTAAATATAAGGATAACAGAAATGTGAATCGTGAATCACACATTATTCAAAATCACAAACATAAATATTTTCGATTTCCATTTATACATGGCTTATGGCCTTTTATAACATAAACACAACAGCTAATTTATTTTCCAAACTTAAAGATTCCATCCCAATAATAAAACAATCGGAGCTTATTTATAGCATTCCCTGTTCATCTGACAAATCATATATAGGACAAACCAAACAGTATTTAGAAAACTGTATTAGGCAACATAAATATGATTGCCAAGAAAAATATAATAACAAAATTGAAAAAACCGCACTTGCCCAACATTATTTTGACACCGGTCACAATTTCATGTTTGACAAAGTACAGGTTTTAGAGCGGGAAAGTAACTTTTACAAACGTACCACACTGGAAATGATTTTTATTTAAGTCAACCATCTTACTAGAGTAAACCACAGAAGTGATGTTAGTAATTTAAATAATATATATCATTCTCTCCTAAGCAGAATCCGATTAAAATAATATCACCTAGTACTGTGTACTAACGATACATACGTATATATAAAAAAATACACAAAAAAATAAATAAAATAAAAATGTAAAAAAAAATAAATAAAATTATTTGTTATAATCGAAGGTATGATGAGTGAAAGTGTAAATACAATTTTTGAGGAATATAATTTTATGTATATATGCAATTAATGTATATATTTGCAAATGTGCGCGTGTGTGTGTGTAAGTGTGAAGTTTTGTAAATATGTAAATTAAAATACAACTATTCAATGGTTATGGTATCTGGACTGCGTTTCAAGAGAGTTTACACAAACCGACAACGTCGCAATGTGCTAGTAGGTAAAAACATTTCTACAGGTGCACCAACAATATCAAAGGATACGAAACTTACTTGGTTCCTTTGGGTTTATACTCGTGGCAGATATGTGGTTCTAACGTAACAATGTTGTCATTTTATCGAATACTCGAAAATTGGGTCTCACATTTAAATATATATATAATTGTGAATTTACTAACAAACTACCAATTAACAACACTGTGGGAGAAAAAAAAAATAGAATATATCGAAATATGGCGTTTTCTTTATAAATTAGTGGACTGATATACATGTGTATCCATTGTTTTTCTCATGCAGATTTGCGAGCTTCCAATTAACAAATGATTACATGTTTTATGCGTAATATGCTCTAAATGTTATTAAGGTAGGTAACCAGATTTCATAGCAATAAAGAGGAAAAAAAAATATACTTAAAAGATTGTATATTATGTGTCTTATATTATTATTACATTGTTTGTCTAATTGTATTTTTTTGTCTTTACAAATGATCGTTTTTTTAGCCTGAGGAAGATGCAACCACGCATCGAAACGTTGCTTATATAATAAAAGAGTTATATCGAACGCATTCGTCTGCTTTTCCCGCTATACTTGCACCCAACATAATATTTAAAACAAAACATGTAGGATTTTTTCGGCATTTCTCAAAAAAAAATTTTCAGCTAATAATCAGTGACATAATATGGAATATAACGAAAATTGAGAAAAACACTGAAAATAGCAAAAATAATTTTTTTTCAAATATTAAGATTTATGAAGCTTGCATTCAAGACAAAATGAGACTTTGTTTTTAGAAATAAAACAAGGAAATATATATAGAATACATAATTTAATTTCTAAAATCTCTAACAATTAGCGTAAAAAAATAATGGTTGGAAAATCTTTCAGATACCGATATTCCTAAATATGTGGTAGAAACTTTACGTTTAGGCTCACATTTTGCAATGCCCGTAGAAACCACCAAGAGATACCAATACCAGACATCATATCTTCAATAGAAAACTCTATTAAAAATTTAACCGTAAAAAAAAAGAAAAAATTTAAAAGCACGCAATTTTCTTAAAAAAAAACCCATCGTTAAAGGTTTTAACACCCTTTAACGATGGGTTTTTTTTAAGAAAATTGCGTGCTTTTAAAATTTTTCTTTTTTTTTACGGTTAAATTTTTAATAGAGTTTTCTATTGAAGATATGATGTCTGGTATTGTTTCTACCACATATTTAGGAATATCGGTATCTGAAAGATTTTCCAACCATTATTTTTTTACGCTAATTGTTAGAGATTTTAGAAATTAAATTATGTATTCTATATGTATTTTCTTGTTTTATTTCTACAAACAAAGTCTCATGTTGTTTTTGTCTTGAATGCAAGCTTCATAAATCTTCCCTAGTAATATTTGAAAAAAAATTATTTTTGCTATTTTCAGTGTTTTTCTCAATTTTCGTTATATTCCATATTGTGTCACTGATTATTAGCTAAAATTTTTTTTTTGAAAAATGCCGAAAAAATCTTACATGTTTTGTTTTAAATATTATGGTGGGTGGAAGTATAGCGGGAAAAGCAGACGAATGCGTTCGATATAATTCTTTTATTATATAAGCAACGTTTCGATGCGTGGTTGCATCTTCCTCAGGCTAAAAAAGCGATCATAACGATATAAAAATATCGTCTAACTGCTGAAAAACGACTTCCTATGTCGATAAATGCTTCTAAAGATTGATTGGTATTCGCGTTAACATCCATAGCCCCGTCACAGTTACATATATGTAATATGTATAATTTACAATATTGGGTGTTATTCGTGTAGTTTTCATAGTTGATTTTAAAATGAGGTAAGCCGAAAATTATCATTTCGTGTCTCTCATATATTTTTTATAATAAAGTCTTTAGTACCGATAAAGACCATAAAACGTCTATAAATAAATGACAGATCAAAATACAAGAGTTCTAACCACAGTGGTGTGGTTAGAACTCTTGTATTTTGATCTATCTTCCACCACAGGTTCTAGTATTGGACAAACGACAAATATTAACACTCAACTGTTCCATTTATCCTAAGAACTGAAACTTCCCAGAAAAAACCTACGAATATATATATATATATATATATATATATATATATATATATATATATATATATATATATATATATGTATATATATATATATATATATATATATATATATATATATATATATATATACATATATATATAGTATATATAGATACTCAGTATCCAGACAAAGTGACCACAAAGAAAAAATAGCAAAGACACATTTCAGGGCGTTGACCTTAGGGGATAATTTTGGTTCAACTGATTTCCGCTAGATGTCGCCGATGCTGCCCTGAAAGTATTCATTTTATGTATTCTCCGTACACTATATAGAGATAGATGGCATCCGTTTTACTGGCAACATTGCAGGATGCTGACTTACCCAGTGTGATGATGATGAATGAATGATTTAAATTGTGGGATACCTATTCAATTTTTCAGTTTGTTTGTATTTGTGGTAGGTATTGACATTTCCAAAACAGTGCTTTAAACACTCTTGTCAAAAAATAATTATTGAATTATTAAGGGTGAGAAGTAGTTGCATGTGTCATTATCAACCAGAACCTATGTTCTCGTGGATGATCCATTCACGTCGGACAATTCGCTCGCAGGTAGATATTTCCGCCGATAAAGACAGGCGTGTGATGGAGATACATTTCCAGATATATTTATGGGAAAAACGAGGCGTCTATTTTTAATTGCTTAAAATATATTATAATAAAAAATACAGTGTCAATATTTTGTTTTAACGGCGGATGATGACATTTAAATTTATAAACCCCAAAATAAATAAATAAATAAAGAAAAGTGTTGGCCAAACTCTTGAAAATATTATAATTATTTACTGAATTGTAAAAGTAAGCGAATATTATTTCAAAAACGTTTCAACATTTAAAAAAAAGCTTCAAATTCAAAGATATAAGTTCTACACCAACTAGAGAATATTTTTCGGGCAGACAAAATTATTGACAGCTCAACATCTAAAAACTTTTTTAATATGCATTGCCCATTTCGCTTCTTAAGGGGATGAAATTAACAATAAATATCTCTTTGTTGCACCACAGCACTAGATTTTTCTCTACTATGGAATGGGTTAAGTCTTTCCTGTGCATTAAGTCACTTCAAAAATATAAATAAAAAGAACTGTACATCTAGAAATTTTATTGCAAATCATATGGGCGTAGATTTGAATAACCATCCATAATTTTCTTGATAAAAAATTGTAAGCCATTTCATCGTTTAGGGCAAGCAAAAATACACAAAAAAACGCATCCTAGTGGCACCTCTAGTCCAGTTTTAGTTGGGGTCAGAATTGCTCAAAAGAAAACTGATTCCTTGGATCAATTTAAGAAAAAACTTTTAATACATAATTTCCGTAAATGTCCTATTTTTGAAAAAAGGGATGTTAAGATTAAAAAAAAAATGAGCTTTAACATCCTGTATCTTAATAATACGGCATTTGCGGACATATATTTATTGTAACTTTTAATACCTAGTGAAGAGTTTTGAGCAATTCTGATTTCAACTAAAACTGGACTAGAGGTGCCCGAGGCGTACATCAAAATAGAGTTTTTTTTTCGCACACGACTCACCGTATTACAAAATCTAAAAGGCATTTATTTGTATATTTTTATTTGCCCTAAACGATGAAGCTAATTTTAGTAGTTAAAATAGAAGAGCGCCTCCTCCTCCTCCTCTTCCTCTCTCTCATGTCCCCCATTCTTATCTTCCTCCCCTTTTATTCTCATTCGCATCATATTTTTTATTTTTTTTCTTTGTCCTCCCACATTTGATTTTGCATTCTTAAGTCTTATAAATAGGTGCATCAAGATCATTTTAGTATGCTGAGGCACATTTACTAAGCTGTGCTCGAGTTGCGTAAAAAGTTATTTTTGAATTTTTCCACCAATTGTGTATAAAACAAAAAGAAAAAATGTGTCAAGTAATAAGTGAATTATGTGTAATCGCGAAAAATTAGCTACATCTATCAGACAGTTAAAAGTCAAATATCTCAATTTCTTTGGAGTGATTTCTAAAGATGAATACACCAAGCTGTTTTATTCACTGAAACGAGATTATTTGGAAGCAATTGACGGTTGTGATGATTATTTGGAAGGAATTATAAGCCTTATTACGTTTTTCAATACATTTGGGAAATCATACTTTGTAGGAGAATTAAGCCACCTATTAGAATTTATAGGAGAAGATTGCCAATTTATACCTGCTATTATTGCAACCCAAAAGAGGTTTCAATTATACGAAGATAAAAAACAGGTATCATCAAGAAAAGTTAATCCTATTCGCTAGAGACGTCCCCCCACATATTTAAGATATTATGTTAAATAAATTAAATGGCTGAGTTGCTGATTGCAGTTAAATTATTAGAGGACAAATTTAGTAATCTTTCAAAAACCTATTTCTCATATTCTATGGCAAGTGGTCCGGAGTGGATAGACTTTTATTATAATCAAGCTGCGGAATTCGTAAAGGCTGCCCTCTGTTGCAACAAATACTTTGAAACATTAAATGTTTTTTAACTTATTCGAGATCTAAAAGATATTGGCTTTGGTTACTATTTAAAAGACTTGAAGCAATTTATTGACGAGGATACTATTCTTCAAGAAATTGAGAAGGAAGAATAAATTTAATAATATTCACAATGGAGCAAGTGGTTACTGAAACGTATGAAGAGTTTATTATATCTGCTGCATACTTCCAATATTTATCAATTGTAGGCGAAGAAGACGCAGAGGCACAAGATTTGTCAGCATACGTTAAGAATATAGATCGAATGGAACAATGTAAATTAGCTGCTAAATTTTGTAATGATTATTTAAAATATAAAAATGAGTATGAACTTTTAAATGAATTTAGAAAATTAGATTTAAGGTATCATATTAATTGTATTAAATCATGGTTAGTTAATGCAAAATAAAAATGTAATTAAGTTTTTTTATATTTTTATTCATTCATAAAATAATTGTCATATAAAAATAACACATTTGTCAAAGCACACATACAAGGAGATTTTGAATGATAGAAGCATTTTGGTTCCATTACCTTTAGCGCTGGTTGTTCATCTATTTCAATCACAGGCTTTTTAGAATATTTTTCTATAAAATCCTTTTTTTCGGTTCCTTTTACAAAAACAATATCTGCTTTCTTCGTAAGTGTTTCAATTATTTTTGGGAAATGATGTAATGGAGTAAATCCATTATTCCAATGTATACAATGATGATTTTTCATGAGCCATACCGCCTGCTTGTGACAATCAGGTGAAAGAAACTCAATTGGAAAAGGCTTTTTAAAAATGTAATGAGTCATTTCATAACCATCAAAAGCTGCAAGCTCTTTTGGTATAAATTTATTTTTTTCATCCTTGAATCCTTGAATATCCATAACCAATCTCATATTTTCAAAGCAGCAAATTTTTTAATGAGAATTTTTTTACTTGAATAATTTGCAATTTCCTCTTTCATTTGATTAATTTTAAAAATAAATTTTTCAATTTGTTGCAGTAGTTTTGATGTCATGACTAAAACTAAAAGCTTTAGAAAATGCCTTTAAATTAAATCGAAGTATGAAAAGAGTGGGGATAAAGTTTATAATTGTTTCACAATTTTAGTAAGAGGGTTGTAGCTAAATAATTTGTCATGTAAAATAAGACAATAAGCAGAAGTATCTTTTTTAATTGCATTGTGTGTCTCAAATTCAATTCTCATTACTACGGATCCCGTTTGAATTGTTTCTTTTTGATGGGAGCAATCAATATGTGTAATAGGACTAATGTTTTTGAATTGTTCAGGATTAAAAATGGGTTCATTTGGAACACCATAGTAAGACTGTCTAAGGTTGGCAAACATTTCGTATAAAGCAGAAAATTTGTTTTCTTCGAAATTTAAGTACAAATCGTGATAAGGATATCTTTCAGAATTTAAAAATACTCTAATATTTGACAAGGTAATATTGTCAGATTTACTCATATCTTTAGCAAATTTCCCTTTTCTGTTTTCTTGAAAGCCAATCACAACATGACGAGGAGCTTCTAGTTTACTAGTTGTTTTTACCGGCCATGTGTGACGGGTTGTTTCGGTTAGAGAAGAATATTCAACAAGTTCCCAACTCCTAAATCCTATCAATATATCTTTATTTGATTCTAATATTTTTGATAGAGCAAGTTGTTGTGGCATATCAACTAGAATGTGAGGAACTTTCCAATAAATTTTATCGAAAGTAACCAATGGAGTGTCAGGAGCACTAACGGGGTGTGCCGGATCTTCTTTGAAGATAACACCATCTAAATTATCAGTTGATCTAATAAGAACTAATTCCTGTTTCGTATTCATAATAATTTTTCTGTAATCCTCAAAAAATCCTAAAAGCATTTTAGGGGTATGAATACGGAGAATTTTCCATCATTATCAACTAAAATTTTATCACCTTCATGTCGATGTGGAAACCAACCTGCATTTTCCAGTTTTAAACTTTCGTTGGTATTGTGGGAAAGGTAGCTTTTTAAGGTTGATGCTAATCCAACATTTCTTATTGAATCTATAGTAATTCCGTTTAGTTCATAGCGGATTTCTCTGAACAAAAAGGCTATACCATTGTTAATAAATAGCAATTCTTTCTTATATTTATCTTCTGTATTAGTTAATTTTCCTTCGATATAAAATAAACTATCTGATGGTAGAATGTAAGCATCGAGTTCTTGAATTGGGATCCTTATTTCATCATTGTAATTGAATTTTGAAGAAATATATGGTTGATATGTGTGAAGCTCTGAACTAACGATGGAATTGTCTACGTAAAGCTTTTCGTTTACGTTTAATATGTTCATTATTTTAAAACAGTGAAACCCAAAGATGTGAGAAATTTACGATTATCTCGTCTTAACTTGTTGGTGTTGGATTTGATACTGAACTGTTGTTTAGTCTTTTTCTTTTTATAAGTTTTTACTTTGTTGATAGTGGTAGGTGCAAGTCTCATTCCAAGGCCTCTATTATATCTAACAGCCATTTTATATGTCATTAGCTTGTAAATGTAACTTTACTGTTATAGTTTCTCCTCTAAAACTAATAAGTTCTCCGTCTTGATCAACTATTTTAACGGTTATATTGTTAATTGCTTTGACGCCAACTGGAAAATACAAAATGGGCAAAGGAGATTCCACTATTTTATAGCCTGGAGCTACAGTTGGATAAAACTGGTGAATAATATGAACAGGTTTACCATTACTGTAAGAACCGACACAAATATTACAATCAATATAAATAGCATTCACCTTATTTATTTTTGCAACATTATCTGATTCTTCCTCTTTCATAGCTTTTAGTATCCTGCTATTAAAACCCAACATTTTTCCTATCGAATCTTCCTTGGTAAAATCAATTTTTCTACTACACATTAAAAAAGTTTTTAGAGTGTTAACATTTGCTTTTAAAAGAAAAAAAAATTTTTAATTCGGAAATAAATCTTCTATACTTTCTCTTATGTATGTTTCTATATCTGTAATGTCATAAGTTCCGTCGGGAATAACAATTAATTTATTATCTATATAAAATTTATTATATCCTTCTTTTATATTGGGAATAGTCATAAACGTTTCAAAATCAGCTAAACCCAGGTAATATTGTTTTCCATCCTCTAAATATAAGGGCGGATCAAAATCAGCAGACAAAACAGAACTGTTTCCTGATATGGCAATTGTGGTGGACATTGCAGTTTATTTATGAATGAGATATTACAACAAATAATGAGTTTATATATTTTTTTGCAAATATTTTAGGGATAGTTGACCACAGTTATATGAATTAAATGTTTGTTTGTTTTCATAAGTATAAAATATATCCACTTTGCCATTCGAATGAAAATATTTGAGAAGTTCAAAAGGTGGTTTTAAATTTCCATAACTATCAAAATATATTACATTTTTGTTATTTTTAATATAAGCAGTCCAATGAGATCCTTTATTTTGTTTTTTATCCAAATTTACAATACCACACTCTTTCAGATTAATTTTTTTGGAAGTTCATCGAGCATAAAAACACCTCTAAAGCCAGTTATTTTTAACAGCTTTACATGTTTAATAATATCCTTGTTCGTAAGTGCTCTTTTTGGAAAACTTATTTTGAGTTTTTTTTTGTCTGATTGCTTTCATTTTGACTGATCCTCCTTTATAAGGTCTAATAAATAGTCCTTTTCCTTTATATGATCTAATATATAATCCTTTACCTTCTTTAGAAGCATTTTCCATTGCAATATTATGCCTATGTATTTCTTCTAGTTGCTGTTTAGCTGCTTTAGCATCATTTACTACCTTAGCAATTCCTGCCGCGCCTCCACCTAGTGCACCCAGGACGCCAAGAATGGGAAACAAAAGAGGTAGAAATCCTCCAACTTTTTTGTGTGTTCGAACGATACGTTTTTTTCTCGATTTAAGTTTACCCCCTTTTTTATCTTTAAATCCCAAACCGAACTTTCTTTTACCCTTCATTATTGCTGCAACACTTAGAGCTGCAATTTTTTCACCAATAGAAGAATCCTTAGCTTTTACCCTATCCCAGGCTTTTTTTTCTAATATTTGGTCAGATATGTGTCTTCTTGATAAATCTTCAGTCTGAGAGTATGATATATCGTATTCTTTACAAGCGGAATCCAATGGATTTATACCAACGTCACCTCTAGTTAATCTTTTCTCCAAGTTGGTGCCTGGACCATCATTTTTGACGATATTCCTTGTCATAATCAATCTATTATTAGGGACTATTTCACGCATGAAAGGCATAGAAACACCGATTGTTTTTTTATTTTTCAAGGATATTCCTCAATCCTTAAACGTCTAATTCGAGAAAATTCCAACTTAGTAATTTTATTTAAACAGGACTGTTAGAGTTTAAAACATATATATAACGACCACTGTATATTGGATATGACATTTGATCAGCTTAAAAATATTTGTGCTAACTGTTGGATGGATCCATATGGCTTTCTTGTAATTGACAAAGATTGTGAAGTAAATCACGGCAGATACAGGAGTAAATTCGATTCCTTTATATATTTATAAAAGTGAAAAATTTGCAGTTTTATTTCATTTAAAACTTGTACAGCGTGGATAAACGTTTAGCTAGAGAATTAATAAAATCGAGACAAGCCGTGAAGCAGAAATATCGAAGCTTGAAATTAGCTACTTCTACCGCTCAGTCCGAATTAGAACAAACTTATAGACCAATAACACAACCTCTTAAACAGCTAATTTCAAATATTGGTAAATCCGAACCATTTGATTTAAAAGAAGAAAGAGTTTCAAAGTATGAAGAATTCAAAACACCTACAAAGCTTTATAAAACATCAACTCCGACGAAAACTATTCAGAAAACAGGAAAAACTCCGTTATTCCCCACAGAACTACCAACATTTTTAGATGACAGTAGTATCACTTCTTCCTCTTCTGTAGTACAACCATTGACATCAACTGTTATAGCGGAAACTTCAGATCCTTCTAGTGACACAACAACAAATTTAAACTTGTCAGACATATTGGAACAAACTAGAAAAACAATTCAAACCTATGTTGGTACACCGTCATATAAAGATTACTTAGCAGATTTTCATGAATTACCCAGATCATATATTGATGAGGGTGTGAAAGATACACAACATACATTTGACCATTATTATGGAATAGTTCATGACCTCGAAACGGATAAGTTTTCTTTTGGTTTAACACAGATACCGGTAGAAATTATTGGAAAAGACATTAAAGTGGGAGGAATAACGTACACAGGCACGCCAGGTTTATACGAATTGCTTTTCAAAAAAGAACCGAAAGGTTATAAGAAGGAAGATTTAGATAATTACATGAACATTCTAGCTAAAACAAATGTATATCGTAGGAATTTTGATTCAAATGAACAAGTTCAAGGAAATACATCACACAAATATGTTACAATAATAGGACCATATTTACAAATAAAGGGGATTACAAAGACAAAAACCTTGCAAAGATTAGTTACAGCATTTAACAAACCAAAACCTCCGTTTAGAACAACTAGAGCCAAAAGAACAGGAAAGGGATTAATTTTGAAAACAAACAGATCAAATACGGACTATGTATACTGGAATAATGTAAACGAAATTGTTGATAGGCTACGTTTATTAATTTCATCAAGTGATGCGGGAAATAATGCTCATAGTAACGAGATTATCTCTATTATTGAAGAATTAAGAGAAGATAAAGTTATACTATAAGAACAGCTATTAAATATAATCATATTTATTGTTTAATGAAAGCTCAACATGACAGTTGATAAATTTGGACGCCATATTTCAAATCGTCAATTAATAAATTTTGCTTCTTTGGAAAATACAATTTATTCAAATACTGAAAGTAAAATTCTCAACAATTTTAAGTTAGATTTTATTAAACAAAATCAAGAGTGAATAAGTGACATTAATAATTTAAAAAGGAGATTAGGTGAAAATGAAACAAATAATGAAATCTTTGCTAAAAAGCTTAAGGTTTTTGATGAAAATTTTTTAAAGTATGAAAACCAAATTAAAGGATGTTATACCTCAATTGAAAACGTTAATAAACAGTTGCTAACGCTAAATCAAATAAGTAAAGATTTGCAATTTTCAAATGAACAAGTTAAAAAGGAAGACAAAAAATTAAGTGATGATATCAACAAAATTAATAAAATAATGGAAACAAATATAAAAGAAGTAATAATTGAAAAACACAAGGAAAAGATTAAACAATTAAGAACTTTTATAAAAAGGTTAGATGATGAAAAAAAAAAGAAATCAAAATAGTATTCTTAACAGTAAAACAATTGACCAACTCTCTTTGGAAGAAAAACAACAATATATTTCTTTTGGAAAGATAATGTCTAGTGTAATTAAGAAATTAGAACAAGAATTAAATAAAACAGAGGAGAAATTCTGGAGAGATAAAAAACTCCTTTAATGCTTTAGAAAGGGAGATTACTAAAATTAGGAAAGTTTTAAATGAAAAAAGTTATACAATACAAATTGATAAATTGAATGTATGGGAAAAAACATATAAAAGTTATATTTCGAATTATTACAAAACATAGAAATTAAACTTCCTTTAAATTGAATAAACAAGTTTGTTGTCATGTCAACCGTTAAACAAGTTGTTAATGAATTACATAAACCTGCTAGAAAAAACTATAAACGCAGAAGGGTGGTGGTGAAAGGGTTAAATGATCTTTTTCAAGCTGATTTGGTTGAAATGTTACCCTATGCCAAATTTAATAAGGGATTTAAATATATCTTGATTACCATAAATGTATTTTCTAAGTATGTTTAGGCCGAACTGGTAAAATCTAAATCTGGAAAAGACGTAACAGCGGCAATGAAAAAAATATTAATCAGTGCAAAAACTCCACCAAAAAACTTGCTACCGGACATAGTTTTTTAATGTAAATTTTCAAAATTTGATGCAACAATTTCTAATTAACCATTATAGCACGTTTTCCAATTTGAAAGCGGGTATAGTAGAAAGAGTGAACATGACTTTAAAGAATAATATGTGGAAAATATTTAGCATTCAAGGAAATTACAAATGGTTCAATATATTAGCGGATATTGTAAAAGAATATAATAATACAAAACATTCTTCAATAGGAATGAAGCCAAGACAAGTAAATAAAACAAATGAAAAAAGAATCTTGAAATCTGCATTTACTCATGCTAAAACGTTAGATATAAAATCTCCAAAGTTTAAAGTGGGTGATCACGTACGCATAAGCAAGCATCGAGAGGCATTTTCGAAAGGTTACACACCAAATTGGTCAAATGAGATATTCCACATTAAAGAAGTTAAGATGACAAACCCCTGGACATATTTAATTCAAGACGAAGATAATCGGGACTTTCTGGGTGGTTTTTATGAGCAAGAATTACTAAAAGTAAAGCATACCTATGTGTATCTTATTGAGAAGATTTTGAGAAGGAAAGGAAACAAAGTTTATGTGAAATGGTTAGGACTTGAATATAATACATGGATTGATAAAAAAAATATTGTTTAATTAAATTGAAACTAAATTTTAGTTAAATTTGTTTTATTTCTGTTCCTCACTTTATGCTTTAGCTGATACAAATTACAATGTCTGAAAAGTACCTACTCTTATGTGCTAATTAATTTCAAATAAAATTCACATTTGAGAAATTAAAATTTTATTAAGTAAAACATCAAATACAATTTTTATTAAAACGTGTCAAATATATTTTATTTCTATGTTCCTCAGATAATATCGAATTTAGAATAAGTTTATAATCATTTATTCTTTTTTCAAAACGAAGTCTATCTAAGTACCACATCTGAAAGTTACTCCTACGGGCTTGTCTGTAAGCAAAGCTCCACTTCACTAACACATGCACCTTATTGTTCTCTTACAGAAAATATATTGTTTTCTTCGTAATATTTTCTTTTTGTTCCATTTTGCTTCAATTTGTTTTCCATTTCTTCAGGATATAAAGCAAGTAATTCCATCATAGTTGAAACATTTTCACTGTTAGGATTTTGTGTTGGACTTATTATATTATAAACATGCGTACACAAGTCGCCACAATCAGCTGAAATATTATTTTGAAATATTTTGAAATATGTATTGAATTCTTGCCTTTTAATTATAGATAATCTATAATCAATAATTTCCTTCAATCGCCACAAATTGTCCAAAGACTCTTCTCCTAAGTATATGAAGTGTGGGCCTTTTGTAATTTGCAGAACAGGGATATCATTTATTTTCTGGACCTGCAGATGAATGTTGTTTATCTTCACACTGGTTTGATCAACTTGAGGAAAGTAGAAATTGTTTACAATAATTCCTTGATGAACACAAATGTCTTTCCAATTTTCTTAGGTTAGTGCGATTAAAAATCCAGTTTTTCCACCAATTACAATTATTGGAGAAAAATCATTTAAACTAATGCCAACAAGAACAAATTTTGACAAAGAATTATTTAAACAATACATTTTTGAATTAAGAAGCGTTTCTAAAGGCTTATGAACCACGGCGTTGTTCATAATGACTAAACGAGACTGAAACATATTGCGTTATTCTTGTACTTAAATATTCTCATCCATACTTTCTTTAAAGTTTCGATTAAAATGGATTAATGAAAAAATAGATTTCCAGTTTGAAATTTGTAATAAAAATAAATAATTAAAATGGTAATGTATAAAAATAATGCAAAGTTTAATGTAACACTAATGATGGAAAAGTAATAATTTTTGAATCCGTCATAAGAATTGGTATGGTTGGGGGTTATAATTTGTAACTGATTATTTTTAAACTCTAACCTTTCGATCCAATTTGTATCAAAAATAGATCGATTTGGATAATGATACAAAATTTTAAAAAATTTACTTGCATTTTCGTCTCCACTTATTCGTTCCATCCAACTAATTGTACTATTGTTAATTAATCCAATTTTCATAAATTTACAATATTTACTTAGAGTGACGTCTGTTTTATTAGAAAAACATATTTCACACTGTGTTACGCCAGGGGGATGATGAACATAAAAACATTTTGGAAAATAAAACAAAGAAGAATGAATTGCGAACTACTGATAGTCATTGAAACAAATTAATAATTATATTCCAAATTTATTAACATTAAGCAGATACTTTCACCACTAAAGCAAAAGCAGTTGTAAAAAAATAACAATAAAATACTTAATTTAAAGATATGTAAAAGTTCATAAATAAGGATATTAATAATACTATATAAAATGTGGTAGCTTGAAGACTTATTTCGAATGGTTACAATTATTCGATTCCTATTTTTCCATAAACAGTTATTTAAATCACAATTCCTAGCAAATTTCTTATGCTCCACAATAGGATTATCATAACTTAACCAATCAAAAATTTCAATACCACAATAAAAACATTTACAAATATCATTGATTGAAATATAGTAAAAGCCAGCTCCAGCCAACACTTCTGGCCTTAATTTTCCTTTCCATTTCTTAAAAGTGGAAAGTCGTTTTTCATATGTTTTAAAATAACTTATCAATTTCTTTGTCAAAAGTTTCTAAGCACATTTTGTGAAAGGCTTATGAAGACTAACTTTGGTTTCAAAAACAACAAATTTAAATACCTTATAATATCTACATAAATATATCTAAATCTTCATGTTCTGCATTCCATTGATACAAAGCAATATCTTGGTGTCCCCAAGCTAATGTATTAAAACTATAGGGAATTTTATACCGCTTATCATCTTCAGAACACAAAGCCAATTTATTAATTAATTCGGTGAAAATTGTGTGTTGTCTAGATCGAAAAACATACATTGAACAAAAGGTTTTAGAATGATTTTCAACAACATCTTTATAATGAATAAAATCCAACTGCTTTTTAATGGCACTTTTCTTAACACCTTTTGCTTTTTTTGTTAAAGTATTTTCCGTTTTAATACAATATGCTTTTGCTCCAGTACCAAAGAAAGCAGTAATGGGTTCACCAGCATATTCATCTTTGAATTTTCCTATAACTGACTTTGTAATAGGCATTTCATGAATATTACCAAATTCATAATTAGATGTATCAAATTTGTGAATATTTTTTATCATGTCGGAATAAATATTTGGAGTTGTGACTTATAAAATGAACGAATCGGTATCCGTGTATAAAAGTGAAATATTTTCCTGATAAAGAGGTTTTAAAAAATTATAAAAGAAATCATACATGACAGTTTTAGATATATCTAATATTGAGAAGCCTACATTTATTGGTTTATTGTAAGTAACTTGAATTTTTTGCATTTGAATAACTACCAAGTTTTCAGAAAATATTGTTAAGTCCTTGAAATATGGTTTTGCAATTAAATTCTCAGCACCATCTTTTCTTCTATTTTTTTCCCACTCTGTAACAAGTCTTACGTCAATTCTCCTATCAACATTGTCCATAGTCTTGCCATAAATACTATTATTTGCCAACTTGTAAGTGTTACGATTAAATTCATTTTTTGAATTATTTCTTAATCTTGAATTCAAGTCTATATAGTTTTTCAACCAATCAGATTGAGAAAACTGTAAAACTCTATAAACTTTAGTCAACTTGAGTCCATGTTCGAAACATTGTTTTAATAACTGATAGTGAATAACATATTTTGATTTATCATTTAAATTGGGTAATAATTTTATGCATTTAGAATTTGGCGGTTTAAAGTTTTCAGGACAAAACGGAAAATCGTTATGATAGGAATGTAGAATTGTAGGATATTCTAAATCAATTTCTAAAACATATCCCTTATTAGATTTTTTAGAAATATTCATAATTTTTAAATCGTTGATTTCTTTATCTGTTAACCAAACAAAATCTCCTGTTGGAATGTGCTGTGACATTGCATAACCATACAAATTTGTTGCATCATAATACATTATGTATTTAGTTGGCTTGAAAGGATCAAAATTTAAAAGAAATGGATTATTAGCTTCAGATTTTCTACAAATGCAAGAGCTCACACCACCGCGAACGCTTTTTTTGAAAAAGTGTATCATATCTGGATCTGTTAACAATTCTAACTCTATTCCAGTATAACGCAAACACGCCTCCCAGTATAAACCTGGAAAAGTGTAAAAATGAGCTGGATCGAGCTTACATGTGGATAAACAAGTGCTTCTAAAATTTTCAAAAATATCTGCCAAAAGTAAAGTATCAGAGAGTAAGTAAAGGTCGGAGTATTGACCAAGAGATTCACATTTAAACAATTGCCAAACCTTTACAGCTCTTTGATATTCTGCATCACTGATGTGCTCATCCGTTAATTATAAAATTGCTCTTTCTGAGGTAAAGTTGTTTCTTCTAATTTTAAATAATCATCAATATAATTGTAAGGAAATACACCTTTTTGGCGAATAAGTTTAAATCTTACTTCATCATTGAATTTTTTTTTATTTCTTTACATTGTTCATCTTTTAAGGTTTTAGAGAGTTTTGATAAAGAATGGGATAGAAATTAAAAAGAACCAATAAACCTTAACGATATATTTTTTTTCTTAGCCTTTTGTGTCTTTTTATCAAAATAGTTATCCACATGAATAAGCTTTTCAAATGAAATATATTTTTCCTTGTTTTGTGCGATAACTGTTAGTTGTTCTTTGTTTAAGCATAATTTTTTAAGAAATAGATGAGAATCATAATTACGCAAATTATGCAATATAACTGGAATAAAGTTAGGTATTCTGTAATTTATGTTGCAGAGTGAATGAGCTGGACCTCTATAAAGACCAGTTATATGACAATGATCTGCAACCCTGTCATTTAAAAGAGATTTATTACAAATATGACAAACTGTTTCATAGTTATGATAAATTTTGTCCAGTTCGTTCAAAGGAATCATCTTTTTAGGAACCTTTAAAAATTTATTGTATATGTTATACACGTCTCTTTCTAAAGAATTTATAAATAATGTATCACAATTTTGACCTCTATATCTTTCAAATTTAGAATAATTATCGTCGAAGGAACATTTAATGTAATAGGCAAATGAATGTGGAATATGTTCATATTGTTTTAAGGTGTATGAAGTATTAGGATTTTTGTCAACATTGTCATTATTTAAAGGCTTTAAAATGCATTCAAAATCTGCATACACCACGAAAGGAACTTTCATTTGTTTATGATAATTTACAAATTTCAAAATATTATCATATGAATAGTTTCCAAACTTATCTTTTATTAGTTCCTTAGAAGGTAGGTTAATTCGTAAATGATCACAATCATAGCTATTGTGTTGTAATAAATTTTCTTCTGTAGGGAAATATTGTAAACAACCGTCGCAAATATATTTTTTTCCGTGATGTTTAGACATTTGTGTAGAAACTAATTTAGATAAATCTTTAATACAGCAATAATGAAAAGTTTTTTCATCATCATCACTTATTAACAATAAATTGACATGTTGATTTTTTTTATTCGATGAATAATAAAGTGGACCAATTACTTCATACCCCTTTTTAGGATTTATAATTTCTAATCCATATACATTAATAGAAATGTTATTTTTTTCTTCAAAAATCTTAATGTTCTTTAGCAACATTGGAAATTCTATACCTGACATATCCAAAATAGAAGAGTAGTGTGGGTAGGATGAAGTTTCAAAATCTAATCCGCTTGGTTGGTGAAGAGCAGACACAACTGCCCAGGCGAAGCAAAAGTTGTCATCATTCCTAATGTTGATCACAGCTTGACGTCTCTTGAGGAAGTTCGATAAAAGATGAGGCTCTCAGCGGATTGTGCTTGTTAACATTAATTTCCAAATGAAGTAAATTCATCAAAGCCCATCCAGCAACGTAAAAATTAAAAAATTACTTTTTTTGTTGCTGTTAAAAAATAGTCAGCTTTCTGGTCAATAATGGTGCAGATTTGCTCTAAAAGTTCTTTTGTCTGATCTCCCTGGCAAATGACTTGGAACGGCGCATTAAAAGAATTGACATCATAGCTGTCGCTGCTGGGGTTAAAATAGAAACCGAACAGTTCCATATTTAGCTTGATAAATTTATGTTTCTGCAGTTCTTGATCTATTAGATGTACAATTTTGTATTCCAAATGTTGAAAATATTCTTTCACATTAATGAAGTTTTGGGGTGAGGAAATCCTATAAGATATTATTCGTTCCCTGAATGCCGACTTGATAATTTCAACACCTTCCTCCAAGCCTATTTTGGAATTGTTCTTGTGCACACTAGATCGAAGATGTCCACCCCATAGACTTTGGTTTATATTTTTCTTGCATTCTTTACAATATTTTACAATATTTGTATAATCTATAAATTTTACAAAATAAAACGTGAAAAATAAAATCTTCTTACCTTTAATAAGCTTTGGTTGTTTCAATCAACTAGTGAGTGTTGTGGAATTTCCGCAAACATGTTTTTTAATATGTCGCAATAAATTATCCTTTCTAGTGAAGACTTTATTACATGTTACACACTTATGCATTTTTGAAGTTTTCTAGATAATAACATCTGACCCTGTATTTTTCTGGATAATAATAATAAAATTAATATTGTGCATTTTTATTTAGTTATAGTCAAATTTTTAAAAAAGCAATAGAAATTAATTGACTTTATGAATCCATTTCTTGAAATGAGTCATCTAATTTGTCAAAGGCCTGTTTAACATAATTCACCGTACTTGCGTCTCCCTGTTTAATTGTGATCAAATCAGTTAAATTTTGAATAGCGAAACCCAGACACTTAAGGTTTGCTACTTGTTTTTTATTTTTTTTATTAATTTTAATTTTTTTTTAATAATAAATGATGGTTTCGAAATTGAATTTTGCTCAACTAGTGAATTATTAAGAGAAATATCCGAAGTTAAATTTGCTTCAATTTGTTTTTCTTGCGAATCAGAATTTACAATATCATATGGTGAATTAATAGGAGATATAGCCGAACTTAAATTTTGATCAATTTGTTCTTCTTCCGAATCAGAATTTTCACTAAACAAAAAGGGAGAGCAAATTGGTCTCGGAGAATTAATTGGCGATTTTAATGTTAAATAATTTGGATTAGATTTTTGAAAACAAACAATATCATCATAGCTAGAATTTTCTAATGGATTTTCGTCAATGTCATTCAGTTCTTCAAGAGTTTGTTTAGTTTTTGTTGTAATTAAGTCCGTTTTGTTGTCAATAATGTCATTAAGATCATCAAGAGTTTGTTGTTGAGTAGCTGTAAATAAATATTTTTCGTTGTTGTGTTTGTTGGCATTATTCTGAACTTGGGTATTGTAATCAAGTCCTGAATAGTTTGTTGTTGACTAGTTGTAAATACGTCTTTGTCATTGTTTTGTTGGTTTGCAAAATTTTGCATTTGAGTACATGTGTATAAGTCAAAGTCAAAGTCATTGTCAATTATTTTGCTACTCGATGCCAAAAAATTGTCCATTATGAAAAAAATCGTAATAACAAATAAAATACCAAATAAAAGTGTCCCAAATATAAATAAAAATGTCACCAATATAAATAAGAATTAAATTTTGCCAACTAAAAATGTTAGAAATATAAATAAAAAGGAGGAAGGAAAAAGGAGAAGGAAGGAAAAAGCAGAAGGAAGGAAAAAGAAGAAAAAGAAAAAAGGAGAAAGAAGGGAGGGAGAGAAAGAAGATCGGGTGAGGGTGAGGGGTTAAGGGGATCTTAGGTTAGGTTAGGTTAGATTAAAAAAGAAGAAAGGAAAAAAAAGGAGTAGGAAGGAAAAAGGAGAAGGAAGGAAAAAGGAGTAAAATAAAAAAGGAGAAAGAAGGAAGGGAGAGAAAGAAGATGGGGTGAGGGTGGGGGTGTTAAGGGGCTCTCCCCCTTATGGGGGGTTGGCGGAACGGGGAGGGGGTGAAGCCCCCCCCCAGGTAAAGTGACAGGAAAAGGGACAGTGGAAAAAAAAAACAACTCTGTTGGATCTGAGAATGATATCACGCAGGTAGTGACAGTGGTGGTCGATGGGATATATACTTCAGAACAACCACTCGGTGATCATACAGTATCATTCGCTGTAATATCAGTTGTCGCTATTATTTATAACTTATAACCAAAATTTTTTTTTTTATTAAATATATCTATCTAAATCTAAAGCTCCTAACGATGGCAGAAAATATGATTGGAAACGCTGCCCAAATTGAAGAAAATAATATGGAGATAGCCGCTCAAATTGAAGAAAGAGAAGAAATTTTTATTAACTTGGAAGGTGATTCCATCAGTTATAAACATTCATTTTTGGACAAATCATCTAGGCTTGTTAGATCATTCTTGTTTAACATCGACATTAATTATATTGAGGAGGAAGAAGAAGAGGAGGAAGAAGAGGAGGAGGAAGATGATCAGGAAATTGACGAAGGAGTGGACATGGATGG